>CABHPQ010106578.1:0-13054 GCA_902168405.1 Peromyscus aztecus
TCCTTCATGGATATCTTACACATTTCCAACATTGTGCCCAAAATGATTGCTGACTATTTGTCAGGTAGCAGAACTATTTCCTTTGCAGGCTGTGGCTTCCAGATATTTCTGTCCCTCACCTTGCTAGGTGGTGAGTGCCTTCTCCTGGCAGCCATGTCCTATGATAGATATGTGGCCATCTGCCACCCACTCCGTTACCCTGTGCTCATGAGGGACAACACCAGTGGGCTCCTGGCTGCAGGCGCCTGGCTTGTGGGGATCCTTAACTCCATAGTCCACACGTCTCTTGCACTCCACTTTCCCTTCTGTCACTCAAGAGCCATTGATCACTTTTTTTGTGAAGTTCCTGCCATGCTGAAGTTGTCCTGTGTAGACACATCACACTATGAACGAGGAGTTTATGTGAGTGGCATTATTTTCCTGCTGATCCCATTTTCCGTGATCTCTATATCTTATGTGCAAATTCTCCTCACTGTCTTCCAAATGCAGTCATCAGGGGCCCGGCAGAAGTCCTTGTCCACCTGCTCCTTCCACATGGTTGTGGTCATAATGTACTATGGGCCATTCATTTTCACATATATGAGACCTCGCTCATACCACACTCCAGGCCAGGACAAGTTCCTGGCGATATTCTACACCATCTTGACACCCACCCTAAACCCCATAATCTACAGCTTTAGGAATAAAGATGTCCTCATGGCTGTGAAAAACATCATCCAAAATAATTTTCTGAATAAAAAATGAATAAAAAAATGCCTGCAACTTTTTTGTTTTGTAAACTCACTTTCTTAGCTTGGTTCACACGTTTACTTGATAATAATGTGTAATTATACTTAAACATATATCTATATCCATATTCAGGTGCCCCATGGTAAAGTCATGCTCTGCTGTGCTAAGACAACAAAAAAGTATTATCTAAGAAGTCTCTGAAAAAATTTTAATGCATGTGTATGTTCTATACATACTGTAGAATTATGTGCACAATCTATTCTAGCAATTCTCTAAAACAATGCAAAGGAACAAATATTCCTACTAAAACTGATTAATATACTTTACTAGTACCAAAAAAGTAGAAAACTATTTAATTGGGGAAAATTTTAATCATATCACATCCAGTATTTTAAATTACTGCTGTGGTATGAATAACATACAAAAAGTAATTTAAAAGAAGACATCATACAAAATTATAATTTATGGAAATGACCTAATTTGTCTTTTGTGGTATCATCTTCTGCAATGACCATAATACATCTTCGCATGTTATAATTCTACTGTAGGCTACTGTAGGCTAGGAGTGGTCCTTGCAGCACCTTGATGGGTGCTGCACATTCCCCCTCTGTATCATATACTTTTTTGTAAAGACCTTAATGTGGGGTTTTGAGCTTCATGATTCTGTTGATTTCATACTGCCTACCGGTTTATTTTGATTACCTTTGTCACTTGGTAGAACTTTCAACTTCCATACTCTGTAATTGCAGTTCAATATGTTTTGCAATGATGGTAAATTATTTATGCTATTGATCTTAATTAATGAAAAATTTGTTACTCTTTCTTTTTAAATAGGTTATTGTCAGAATTTTAAAACTGAACACTTTTTCTATATGAAGATTCTCAGTACCCTGAATGTTTATGGAAGTGTATATGTTACATTGAAACTATTGTCAATACAATGACTGGGAATGTGATTATAAGTAAGTTGGTTTATCTGTAATACCATGGAAAAGCAGTACATTTTCATTAGTAAAAATTTGCTTGAAAAAAATCAAAACAGAGGAACAAAACATTTTAGCATGTAAGAGCAATTAATGAAAAAAGTGTCAGGCATTTGAAAGAGAGTGAGGAGGGGTATGTAGGAGAATTTTGAAGGAGGAAAGGGAATAGGAAATGATATAACTATATTACAAGTTAAAAAATAAAAGAAATAACTTAAAATTTAACACAATTCTGGTTTGTGAATTTTGCTATGATATATTGTGCATTGACTGGAAACATAGCACAAAATATTTAAAAAGAATATTTTGGAAATTATACTTAGAGCATCATATGCAGTATAAAATATCTTCTAATAATTGAACTTCAAAACCTTGATGATATAGATGTAAAAGAAGCAATTATGCCTTTTTTCTAGTTAATCAATCCTAATAACTTTTTTATTTATAATATTTTACATACCATCCACAGATCCCCCTCTCATCCCACCCTCCATCCCCTCCTCCAAAAGGGTAAGGCCTCCCATTGGGGGACACCAAAGCCTGGTACATTCATTTGAAGCAGAACCAAGCCCCTTTCCCCTGCATCAAGGATGAGCAAGGCAATCAACCATAGATAATGGGCTCCAGAAAGCCAGCTCATGCACCAGGGATAGATTCTGATCACACTGCCAGGGCCCTTCAAACAGGCCAAGATACATATGTGTCTCCTAGTCTGGTCCCATGCAGGTTCCACAGCTGTCGATCTAAAGTTCATGAGTTCCTACAAACTTGATTCAGTTGTCTCTGTAGATTTCCCCATCATGATCTTGATCCCCTTGCTCATATAATCCCTCTTCGCTCTCTTCAATTGGACTCCCAGAGCTCAGTCTGGTGCTTGGTTCTGGATCTCTGTATCTGCTTCCATCAGTTACTGGATGAAGGCTCTATGATGACAGTTGGGTATTCACCAATCTGATTACCAGGGTAGGTCAGTTCAGGTACCCTCTCCACTATTACTAGTAGTCTAAACTAGGGTCATCCTTGTAGATTTGAGGGAACTTCCCTAGTACCCAGTTTCTATCTATCCCCATGATGTCTCCCTCTATCATGGTATCTCTTCCATTGCGTTCCCACTCCGTCCCTGTTCCAGCTTGGTCATCCTGTTCCCTTATGTTCTCATCCTCCATCCCCCACCCTCCATCGCCCCCCATTCCCAGTTTACTCATGGAGATCTCATCTATTTCCCCTTCCAGGGCAATCCATGCATCCCTCTTAGGGTCCTCTTGTTAGCTAGCTTCCCTGGAGCTGTGGGTTGTAGTCTGGTTATCCTTTGCTTTACATCTGGTATCTACTTATGAGTGAGTATGTACCATGTTTGTCCTTCTGAGTCTGGATTACCTCACTCAGGATGATATTTTCTAGCTCCATCCATTTGCCTGCAAATTTCATGATGTCATTGTTTTTCACTGCTGAGTAGTCCATTGTATAAATGTACCACATTTTCTTTATCCATTCTTTGGTTGAGGAGCATCTAGGTTGTTTTCAGTTTCTGGCCATTATGAATAATGCTGTTATGAACATAGTTGATCAAGTGTCCTTGTGGTATGATTGAGCATTTCTTGGGTATATTCCCAAGAGTGGTATTGCTGAGTCTTGAGGTAGATTGATTACCATCATTCTAAGAAACTGCCTTATTGATTTGCAAAGTGGTTGTACAAGTTTGCACTCCCACCAGCAGTGGAAGAGTGTTCCCTTACTCCATATCCTCTCCAACATAAATTGTTATCAATGTTTTTGATCTTAGCAATTCTGACTGGTGTAAGATGATATCTCAGAGTCATTTTGATATGCATTTCCCTGATGACTAGAGATATTGAGCAATTCCTTAAATGTCTTTCAGCCATTTGAGATTCTTCTGTTGAGAATTTTCTGCTTAGATCTGTAGCTTAATTTTTAATTGGATTGTTTGATATTTTGCTGTCTAGTTTCTTGAGTTCTTTATATATTTTGGAGATCAGCCCTCTGTCAGATGTGGGGTTGGTGAAGATATTTTCCCATTCTGTGGGTGAGTTACTGTTCTGGTAGCTAGTCACTCCGCCTCTAGGCCTTAGGCCCAGGGACACAACCTGTGCTCTCATAGCCCCACCCATTGTAGCCCCAGGTACAGGCTAGCAGGCAAGACTCCTGAAGGCAGGCCTGACCCCACCCCCACATTGGACTCTGTAATCTACAAGCCCTACTCTATTGCCCAAACCCACCCATTCCCCAAGACCACAGCTGCTCCCTGAGACACAGACTCCACCACCTCTGATTGGACCAAGAGGTGAGTCACTGTTCTCCTAGCCAGTCACCCCAGCCTCTAGGCCCTAGGTTTAGGGGCACAATCTGTGCCCCCATATCCCCAAACACTGCAGCTCCAACTTCAGGCCAACAGGCAAGACTCCTACAGGCAGGCCTGACCCCTGCCCCATTGGACCTGTAATCTACAAGTCCCACTCCGTCTCCCAAACCCACCCATTCCCTGAAACTGCAGCTGCTTCCTCAGACATAGACTCCACCAGCTCCAATTGGACCAAGAGATGAATCACTGTTCTCATAGGCAGTTACCCCAGGCACAAGGACTTAGACCCAGGGACACAACCTATGACCCCATACTCCCACCTATTACAGCACCAGTTGCAGTCAAACAGGCAAGACTACTGCAGGTAGACCTGACCACTCCCACCCCTACCCCCATCAGACCCTGTAATCTACAAGCCCCCACTCCATCTCTCAAATCCACCCATCCTCTGAGACCTCAGCTACTCCCTGAACATAGACTCCACCAGCTCCAATTGAACCAGGAGACCCTAGCAGCTCCCTGACACACAAACACTGCCAGTGCCAACTGGACCAAGAGCTGCTCCCTGAGACACAGACACAATTTGCACTGATTGGAGAAAGAGATAGGTAGATGCCAGTGCATGAATGTATTCAACATCATAAAGAGCAATACAGCACCACCAGAACCTAGTAGTTCTACTACAGCGAGACCTGAACAGCCCAATGTAGGAGTAGCAGAAGGAAACAACCTTAAAAATGACTTTATGAAGATGATAGAAATCTTTAAAGAGGAAATGAAAAAATTCCTTAAAGAAATTGAGGAAAAGACAGACAAAAAATTGGAAGAAATCAATAAATCCCTTCAAGAAGGTAAAGAAAACCAAGAAAAAGCAATCAAACAGGTGAAGGAAACATTTCAAGACTTGAAAATTAAAATATAGGCAATAAAGAAGACACAAACCAAGGGAATGCTGGAAATGATAAGCCTGAGTAAACAAACAGGAACTACAGATGCAAGCATAACCAACAGAATGCAAGAGATGAAAGAGATAATCTCTGGCATGGAGGATATGATAGAGGAAATAGATTCATTGGTCAAAGAAAACATTAAAGCCAACAGAGTCATAGCACAAAATATCCAGGAAATCTGAGACATAATGAAAAGGCCAGATATAAGAATAATAGGGTAGAAGAAGGAGACGAATACCAGTGCAAAGGCCCAGAAAATATATTCAACAATATCATAGAAGAAAACTTTCCCAACCTAAAGAAGGTTGTACCTGTGAAGGTACAAGAAGCTTACAGAACACCAAATAGACTGTACTCCCCAAGAAGTCCCCCCACTACATAACAATCAAACCACTAAACATACAGAATAAAGAAAGAATATTAAGAGCTACAAAGGAGAAAGGCCAAGCAACATAAAAACGCAGACCCATCAGAATAACACCTGACCTTTCAATGGAAAATGTGAAAGCCAGAAGGTCTTGGACAGACGTTATGCAGACACTAAGAGACCATGGATGTCATCCCAGACTATTATACCCAGCAAACCTCTCAATCACCATAGACGGTATAAACAAGATATTCCAGGACAAAAAAAATACCTATTGTAAGGAACACATGTAAGGCCTAGGGTGAACAACCCTAGTCAGGAGTGATAAGCAATAGAGTGGTGTAAGTAAACCACAAATGGAGTAGTGATAAGCTATAAGCTATGTGTGGAAGTAGGGATAAGACTAGAAACCTAGCCAGGAAAGAATATAAAAGATGAAGCCTCAGACCCAACCAACAGAGCTCGTCAGGCCCTCACACGAGACGACTCTCCTCTGCCAGAGACATGAGATCCTGTCCCCAGTGCAGACGTGGCTGACCTGAGGAAGGCTGACCCAAGATCCAGAGGAACAGACGTGGTGAGTCCGGACCTGTACACCTGGAGAGGTACTCCTGCTTCCATTTGGAAGACAGGATGAATATTGTTTGTAATCTTACTGTGTGAATAAATGAGTGTTATACCAAGTATAAATTAAGAGTGATTATTCCTCCCCCATAACCGGGGTATGTGCTCGCTACACCTGTCCACAAATCCAGCCCTACAGAAAGCACTAGAAGGAAAACTCCAACCTAAGGAAGTTAGATGCACCCATGAAAATAAGGCAATAGATAATATCACACCAACAAATCCCAAAGAAGGGAAACATATACACACCACCATCAAAAAAAAAAAAAACTACAAGAATTAACAATCATTGGTCATTAACATCCCTAATATCAATGAACTCAATTTGCCTATAAAAAGACACAGGCTAACAGAATGGATATGAAAACAGGATCCATCCTTCTGCTGCATAGAAGAAACACACCTCAACTTCAAAGACAGACACTACCCCAATTGAAATGATTGGGAAAAGACTTTCCAATCAAATGGACTCAAGAAGCAAGCTGGTATAGCTATCCTAATATTTAACAAAATAGACTTCAAACTAAAATTAATGAAAAGAAATCAAGAAGGACATTGCATATTCATCACAGGAAAAATACATCCAGATGAAGTCTCAATTCTGAACATTTATGTCTCAAATACAAGGATACCCACATATGTAAAAGAAACATTGCTAAAGCTTAAATTGCACATCGAACTCCACACTCTAGTGGTGGGAGACTTAAACACTCCACTGTCACCAATGGACAAATTTGCCAGACAGAAACATAACAGAGAAACAAGGGAACTAACAGACATTATGACTCAAATGGATTTAATAGAACAGTCCATCCAAACACAAAAGAATATACTTTCTTCTTAGCACTGTATGGAACATTCTCTAAAATTGATGACATTCTTGGTCACAAAGCAAATCTCAATGGATAAAAAAAATTTGGAACAACCTCCTATATTTTATCAGATCACCATGTCTTAAAGTTAGAATTTAACAACAACATAAATTACAGAAAGCCTATAATTGCATAGAAACTGAATAATGCTCAACTGAGTCACCACTGGATCAGGAAGAAATAGAAAGAAATTAAAAATTCCTATAATTCAATGAAAATGAATGTAAAACATACCCAAACTTATGGGACATTACAAAAGCAGTACTAAGACGAAAGTTCATAGCTCTAAATATCAACATAAAGAAGTTGGAGAAATATCACACCAGCTACTTAACAGCATATTTAAAAACTCTAAAAGAAAAAGGAGCAAATTCACCCAGGAGGAATAGACACCAGGAAATAATCAATTTGAGAGCTGAAATCAATAAAATAAAAACAAAGAGAATAATACAAAGAATCAATGAAACAAAGGGTTTGTTTTTGAGAAAATTAACCAGATAGACATACACTTACCCAAACTAACCAAAAGGCAGAGAAAGAGTATCCAAATTAACAAAATCAGAAATGAAAAGGGAGACTGACAACAGACAATGAGGAAATCCAGAGAATTATCAGGTCATACTTCAAACACCTGTACTCCACAAAATTGGAAAATTTAAGAGAAATGGACAATTTTCTGAATAGGTACCATATACCAAAATTAAATCAAGACCAGATAAACAATTTAAGTAGATCTATAATAACTATGGAAATAGAATCAGTAGGTAAAATCTCCCACCCCATCCCCCAAAAAAAAGCCCAGGACCAGATAATTTCAGCACAGAATTCTATAAGAATTTCAAAAAAGAGCTAACACCAATACTCCTCCTCAGACAATAGAAACAGAAGGAACATTGCCAAACTCTTTTCATGAGGCTACAGCTGCCCTGTTACCTAAACCACACAAAGATGCAACAAGGAAAGAGAATTACAGACCCATCTCCCTCATGAACATTGACAGAAAAATGCTCGATAAAATAGTGGCAGACTGAATCCAGGAACACATAAAAAAAATTGTCCACCATGACCAAGTAGGCTTCATCCCAGAGATGCAAGGATGGTTCAACATACGAAAATCTGTCAATGTAATATACCATATAAACAAATTGAAAGAAAAAAAACCACATGATCATCTCATTAGATGCTGAAAAAGCTTTTGACAAAATCCAGCACTCCTTCATAATAAAGGTCTTGGAGAGATCACGAATATAATGACCATACCTAAACATAATAAAGGCAATATACAGTAAGCCAACAGCCAACATCAAATTAAATGGAGAGAAACTCAAAGCGATTCCACTAAAATCAGGAACAAGACAAGGCTGTCCACTCTCCCCATATCTATTCAATGTAGTACTCAAAGTTCTAGCTAGGGTAATAAGACAACAAAAGGAGATCAAGGAAATATAAATTGGAAAGGAAGAAGTCATTATGACTTGCAGAAGATATGATTGTATACTTAAGTGACCCCAAAATTCTACCAGGGAACTCCTACAACTGATAAACACCTTCAGTAATGTTGTGGGATACAAAATTAACTAAAAAAAATTGGTAGCCCTTCTTTATACAAATGATAAATAGACCGAGAAATAAATCAGGGAAACATCACCCTTTACAATAGCCACAAATAATATAAAATACCTTGGAGTAACTCTAATAGGTGAAGACCTGTTTGAGAAGAACCTGTTTGAGAAGAAGAAAGAGATTGAAGAAGATAATCAGGAAATGGAAAGATCTTCCATGCTCATGGATAAGTAGAGCCAACATAATAAAATGGCAATATTACTAAAAGAAATCTACAGATTCAATGCAATCCCCATCAAAATCTCAACACAATTCTTCACAGACCTTGAAAGAACAATACTCTACTTCATATGGAAAACAGAAAAAACCCAGGATAGCTAAAAAAAAATCCTTTATAATAATGTACCTTCTGGAGGCATCACCATCCCTGACTTCAAGCTACAGTAATAAAAACAGCTTGGTATTGGCATAAAAACCAATATGTGGACCAATGGAATTGAATCGAAGACCCTGACATTAATCCACACACTTATGAACACCTGATTTTTGACAAAGAAGCCAAAACTGTACAATGGAAAAAAGAAAGCATCTTCAACAAATGGTGCTGGCATAGCTGGATATCAACATGTAAAGGTTGCAAATAGATCCATATCTGTCACCATGAACAAAATTTAAGTCCAAGTGGATCAAAGACCTCAACATAAATCCAGCTACACTGAACCTGATAGAAGAGAAAGTAGGAAGTAATTTAGAAGCATTGGCACAGGAGACTACTTCCTAAATATAACACCAGTAGCACAGACGCTGAGAGCAACAATTAATAAATGGAACCTCCTGAAACTGAGAAGCTTCTGTAAGGCAAAGGATACGGTAAATAAGACAAAACTATAGCAATTATGCTTTTAATAAAATTTTATGATCTCAATGCAGAATTTTACACTTTTCTCCTTGTAACTTCCTTCCTGTCCTTATACTAAAGAGTGTTATTTCAATAGAAAGCATGTAAGTCTGTGGGCCCCACAGAAACCCCACCTTGTGACTTGTTTTCATCTTGACTCAAGGTCAGAGAGTCCAGCTTGTTTTCCCCTGCAAGGCTGCATAGTAGGATACTTTGGCCAAAGGCATGATTACCAGGTATCTTGTACCTCTATGCCTAATTACAGGACCCTTTGCCTTAAGGCATGGTTACCAGATGTCTTGAGTACTAAGGAGTTGTTTACACTTGACTGTACTTTGTACCTTGAACCTTGGTGGTGTCCTTGAAAGGAGGAGGTCTTTTTGCCACCTTGCCTTGGGCATATAAAGGCTGTGAGCAATAAACTCAGGAATCTGTGGTATTGACCCAGAGGCCCCCCCCCAAACACACCCCCAAGCTATCCTATGTCCCTATCTTTTTCTTCATCTACTTCTATATTCCATAGCTATCATTTCTAAATTCCACACTCCCTTCTTCAGAATTGTTTGACAGGTTGAGCGAGACTCAACAGAAAACTTACTAGGATAATGATCAATGCATACTATTTCTAGGAGAAATTTAAAGTTAAATGGAAGCACTAAAGTGTATGTCTATGTCTATGTCTATGTCTGTCTATGTTTATGTCTATGTCTACATCTATCTCTCTCTCTCTCTCTATATATATATATATATATATATATATGTATGTGGGTGTATAAAGTATACATATATGTGAATTTGACTATAATATTTTATATATAGGCTGGAATCAGTACAAAATATTTATAAAGAATATTTTGAAAAATAGGCATTTATATGTGTTTATATGTATAAACTTTTTTCTTCTCTTTTGTAATTAAAAAAATTTCATACCATATATGTTGATCATATTTTTCCTCCCTAACTTCTCCCAGATCCTCTTCACCACCCTTCTCACCTTCATGTTCTCTCTCACACAAAAAATAAAAAAACAAAAACAAAGTCTAAACAAACAAAATACAAATATAGAAATGACTCTTGTGAACAAAAATTTCCACAAAGAAGATCATCCTGAAGAGGATGATTGGTCAGAATTTCAATGATTCTGCAGAGATTTGAATGTTCCAGGCCTAGAGTCTAATTCAAAATTCTCTTGGTCTGTCTCTACCTTTGCTTCTATGCTCAGTGATGTACTTGAAAAGTGTGCTGATTTATAGCTTTCCTTGTTCTGTTGCTACAAAAATTTCATGAAATTGTTATCTCATTGAAACATAGAATTTGGAGGAACTTAAATCTATGTTCTCAGGCCATAGACACTCATATTCGTATGTGTATATAAGTATTGTTTACATGTACTTGTATCTTTATATCATTTATCTGGTACTAAATGGGTGTAGATGTAACTAACCGTCTTATTAAATAAGAAACACAGAGCCAAGGTAAAGATAAAAGCCCAAGAGGTCAGAGTTAGGAGCTTACCCGCGTGCTGCTGGCTAGCTTCTTCCGCCAAGAAACCTCTCCGAAAAAGGGGCTACTTCCTGTGCGTTTGTCCTTAAATAGAGTTCTGGTTCTTCCTTCTCATTGGTCATAAACCCAACTACATGGCTGTCTCATCACTGCCTCTCTGTACAGACCTCCAGGTCCTCTATGGTTGGTATTGAGATTAAGGGCGTGTGTCTCCAACTCACAGAGATCTACCTAGTTCTACTTGCTGAGTACTGGGATTAAAGGCGTGCACCACCACCGCCCTGGCTTTCCCTATGGTTTGCTAAATAACTCTGACCTCTGGACAACTTTATTTATTAACATACAAATAAAATCACATTTCAGTACAAATAGAATACCACTATATCTCACCTTTTCTAATTTAATAAAAAGAGAAAAAAAGGAAAGTTGTAACTAATAAGAAAAACTATATACAAAAGTACAATAACTATATACAATATATACAAGTGATGAATACCTAAACAATGTCTAGTCCATTTGTATTTGACAAATTCAGAGAAAATAATTCCATTACTTATCCTAATTTGGTTAAGTCCAAAATGTACCTAATTCCTTTCTATCCTAACTAATTTTCAACTATAATTAATTAATCTTCAACTATAATTAAACTTCGACTATAACTAACTAATCTTCAACTCCCTCAGAGACCCAAGAAGGAAATAATATTACCTAACAAAAATAAAAACAAGAAGTGCATGCAAGCAACTTCCAAAAAAATTGTGAGTTGACAGAAACAGCCAGCCGCCTGGACAGTCACCTGAGGTTTCTCCGCAGTGTTGGGGCATCATCTTCAGCCTATAGGCTTAGCGTATCTGACAGACTCATTTGTGAAGTAGGATGTACACAAGGTCAACAGTTCAACCTCACCTTGGGTGAGAGCAGTCCATGTACCAGAAACACCTGAATTCCACTAGTGTCATGTCCTGATTCAGGATTTTAAATTCTGGAAATTGTTGATGGTTTTTGAATTCAGCTGTCCATTCTTCTTGACTATGTACGTGTGGCTTCATCTCAGCATCCCATTCTTCTCCACATCCCTCTATTAAATGCCAGTCTGTTATTGAGAGGTGTGAGCTTAGTTACTCTTCAAGAATAACTGTTTCAGCTGCTGTTCCACTGCACATCAGAAGCCATCGGCCCACTGCCTGTTCAGCTGCCTTCGAAGGAAAGGGCACTGTACCTTTTCCGGATTGCAAAGGCCACTTCAGGGATGGTGCCATATTGTCCTGGCCTCAGAAGATGCCTTTTGATAAAGCCATAACCACACTTGTTTTGGCAAGAATCCGTAGTCCTTTATTTCATGTCTGTCCATTTTGTCCTGTTGTCAGCAGTTGATTCAAGGATACTTTGTTGTCCAGTGGCTAACATTTGCCACAATGAAAGTTAACTCCATATGCAGTTTCTTCAATGCCCATATTCTCTCTGAAGTAGATTGGTACTGCCAGGAGCCAACATGTCTCATAGTCATAACAAAAAAGAAAAATTTTCTAAGTTATTAAAACATTTTAAATGCCATTTTCTGTAGATCTCTGAAGGGTTTGAAGATGACCTGTCTATCTAAAATATATCTGCTCAATTTTGAAAATATACCTAATATGACTACAAGTTCTATTGTAATGTCTAACTACTAACTTTCATTTCTTTATATCCTAATAGTTGGTAATAATAACATTCAAGAATCAGCAATTTGCATTATTTTGTTAAATGAATGGTATAAGTACAATTAGAAATATACATATAGCATTTTCTAACAATATCAATTTCAATATATATAATTTGTATATAATATAAAACAATCCAATCCAATGTAAAGTATTTAAAACTAGTAATTGTCTTTTTCTTTTTCTTTTTTTCTTTTTTTCTTTTTTCTTTTTTAACAAGAACCTTAAATCTAACCTCCTTTGCTTAGACCTTTTCCTAACCCTTGATAACAACTTGTAACCAACCCCTCTAAACAATGAAAATTATCCCAGACCCAAAACCCATTAAAAAACCAAAAAACCACCCGTCCCACACCACCTCTTTGGGAACGTGGGCGTCGTATTCTTAAAATTGCTTCCTGCTGGGTATGGGCGAAGGTATCTTTATTCTGAAAAGAAAAATTTTAGGTTAATTGTCAAATTCTAGGAAAGGTAACTATATCCTTCGTTATCCAGTCTGTGTATAATACCAAAGTTCAGGATTTATCTCAAGTCCTTATTCAAGT
>CABHPQ010106579.1:8907-53747 GCA_902168405.1 Peromyscus aztecus
TCTCTCTGACTTTTGGTTAGTTTGGATAAGGGCTTGTCTATCTTGTTGATTTTCTCAAAGAACCAACTCTTTGTTTCATTTATTCTTTGTATTGCTCTCTTTGTTTCTATTTTATTGATTTCAGCCCTCAATTTGATTATTTCCTGACATCTATTCCTCCTGGCTGGGTTTACTTCTTTTTGTTCTAGAGCTTTTAGGTGTGCTGTTAAGTCACTAGTGTGAGATTTCTCCAACTTCTTTATGTGGGCGTTTAGTACTATGCATTTTCCTCTTAGCACTGGTTTCAGAGTGTCCCATAAGTTTGGGTATGTTGTACATTCATTTTCCTTGAGATCTAGGAAGTCTTTAATTTGTTTCTTTCTTTCTTTCTTGACCCATTGGTGATCCAGTTGAGCATTATTCAGTTTCCATGAGATTGTAGGCTTTCTGTAATTTTTGTTGTTGAAATCTAACTTTAAGCCATGGTGGTCTGATAAAATACAAGAGGTTATTCCAATTTTGTTGTGTCTGTTATGACTGAGTATGTGGTCGATTTTAGAGAAGGTTCCCTGGAGTACTGAGAAGAAGGTATATTCTTTTGTGTTAGGGTGTAATGTTCTATAGATAGCTATTAATTCCATTTTAGTCATAACATCTGTTAGATACCTTATTTCTCTCTTAAGTTTCTGTCCGGCAGATCTGTCAATTGGTGAGAGTAGAATGCTGAAGTCTCCCACTCCTAGTGTATGGAGTTTGATGTGTGATTTAAGCTTTAGTAATGTTTCTTTCACAAATGTGGGTGCCCCTTTATTTGGGGAAAAATGTTCAGAATTAAGACTTCATCTTGGTGAATTTTTCCCATGATGAATATGTAATGTCCTTCCCAATCTCTTTTGATTGATTTTAGTTTGAAGTCTATTTTGTTAGATAGCAATATAGCTACACCAGCTTGCTTCTTTAGTCCATTTGATTAGAAAGTCCTTTCCCAGCCTTTTACTCTGAGGTAGTGTCTGTCTTTGAAGCTGAGGTGTGTTTCTTATATGCAGCAGGATGGATCATGTTTTCATATCCATTCAGTTAGCCTGTATCTTTTCATAGATGAATTGAGTCTATTGATATTAAAGGATATTAATGACCAGTGATTGTTAGTTCCTATTATCTTTTGGTGGTAGTGTGTATGTATTTCCCTTCCTTGGGATTTGCTGCTGTGGGGTTATCTATTGCCTGTGTTTTTGTGGGTGCATCTGACTTCCTTATGTTGTAGTTTTTCTTCTAGAGCTTTCTGTAGGGCTGTATGTGTGGATAGGTATTGTTTAAATCTGGTTTTATATTGGGATGTGTTGTTCACTCCGTCTATGGTGATTGAAAATTTTACTGGGTGTATTAGTCTAGGTTGGCATCTCTGGTCTCTTAGTGTCTGCATTACATCTGTCCAGGACCTTCTGGCTTTCAGAGTATCCATTGAGAATTCAGGTGTTATTCTGATGGGTCTGCCTTTATAAGTCACTTGGCCTTTTTCCTTTGTTGCTCTTAATATTCTTTCTTTGTTCTGTATGTTTAGTGGTTTAATTATTATGTGGTAAGGGGACTTTTTTGGGTGCATGTAGTATATTTGGTGTTCTATAAGCTTCTTTTATCTTCATAGGTATTTCCTATGGGAAAGTTTTCTTCCACAATTTTGTTGAATATATTTTCTCTGCCTTTGAGCTGGGATTCTTCTCCTTCTTCTATCCTTATTATTCTTGAGTTTATCCTTTTCATGGTGTCTCTCTTTTCCTGCACATTTTGTGTTATGAATTTTTTTTTGGCTTTAGTTTTTTTCTTTGACTGACAAAGAAATTTCCTCTATTGTATCCTCCATGCCAGAGATTCTCTTTTCCATCTCTTGTATTCTGTTGGTTATGTTTCCTGTTCATTTACTCAGATTTTCTATTTCCAGCATTCCCTCAGTTTGTGTCTTCTTCACTACTTCTACTTCAATTTTGTGATAATAGAATGAGGTTTCAGGACCTCCCTTTCTTAGAAAAGTTAACTTGTGCAGAGCCTTTGTGGTATCATATGATGAAAGAACAAAAGAATGCCAGGATTAGACATATGAATAAATTCTATGAAGATATAAAACACAAACTTTGCATTATGCCAGAAATTGAATAGTAACTGCAATAGCTTTGTCCTGAGGATTTTTCTTGGGCCTATTGGCATACTGATCATTAAAAGTTAATAATACAGGGTTGAGGATTTAGCTCAGTGGTGGAGCACTTGCCTAGCAAGCACAAGACCCTGGGTTCGGTCCTCAGCTCCAGAAAAAAAAATGTTAATAATACATTACTTGGAACATGTTAGTCTGGCTGGGCTAGCTTAGAGATTTTCCTTCTGTCTACCATCCTTGAAACCACCAGAGCTGCAGCCTGAGAATGGTCTATTATGTACTTCTAGATTCTTAAAAGATGATGATGAGGAAAAGGGGCTGTAAAAGATAACTCTGCTCTGTCATAGTTTATCAATGATGACTAAAAGATATGCAAGAGTAAATGAAACACATGTTCAGGAACAGAAATATTATGATCTATGTTTTGGAGCAACATGGTTCTATTCATGCTTACTGAATTTTGTATAAAGAAGATCCCTTACTGCCAGTCAGTCATAGCTATAAGATTTTCCTGACCCCTGTGCCTGACTCAATCCTTCCTTTGCCTACTCCTTGCACACTGTCTGCAACCTGTCAACCACCCAGGCTGGGCCATGGCATGATACCTGTATACAAATACCACAACATCAACAGAATAATTTCTCTGTACTAAAATTCCCCCATGCTTCATGTATTTATCACTACCTCTCATGCAATCACTAATATTTCTTCTTTCAACACTATTTTGTTGTAGTTAAAATCATACAACATATAACTGTTTACTAACTTATTTCACCAGCAAAAACATTTAGCTTTCTTCAATCCACATTTTCATTGTAGAATGACTCAATTTTTTAGGATGAAATATTCTATCATATGTATGAATTTCAGTTTTATTCAAATATTTACTTATTGACAGTCTAGGAAGAACTTCCATATTTTTTGAAATTATGAATAGATACTCTTAACAACTGTGTACAGTTATAGTATGGCAGATAGATCCTACAGCTGAAATTTTGTTAGATTTTGTAAGGGGTAGTTGAACTCTCTTCCAAAGTGACTTAAAAGCAATGGATACATTTCCTGTTCCTCTATATTATCTATGCCAATAGTTGGAGTCAGCAGCATTTCAGTTTCTATCATTCTAATGGTTTTATAATGGTATCTTTTCATTTTTAAAATTATAATTGCCTGATATGCTATTATGTTGAGAATATTTTCACATGCATCTATATTTGCTATCTGTATTTCTCCTTGTTAATGTGTCTGTTGACATCTTATATCCATTTTTAATTCTGACTTTTATTTTGAGTTTTAAGTATTTATCTGCCTCTCTTGAAACTATATTTCTTCTTTTATCACTACCTTATTATAGTACAAATTATACAGTTCATAAACTTTTACTAACTTATTTCACCAGCCATAACATTTAGTTTTCCTTCAATCTACACGTTCATGATTCAGTGAATCATGTTTTTAATATTGACTACTCCATCATATGTTTTCCATTTGCTCTACATGTTTTTTTGAAAAATCATACTTTACTTAGTTTTTAGGAAAAATTCTCCTAATCTGTACTTTTGATCTTAATTTACTTAATCATACATTTCAAAGAGTAGAAGCATTAATGAAAGCCCAATTATCATTTTTATTGGATTCTGTTTTTGTTGCTATATCTAAAACATCGTTGTAAATCTAATATCATTAAGAATATCCAATATCCATTGAAAACAAATATCCATGATCTATACGTTGTAGTAACCTGGACATTGACTACTGAAAACACATTTGTTGGATCCAAAATATTATTGACATATTCACTAAACAAACTACAGGTTGCAATGTCTAGGTGACAAAAATGAACACCAAGCATGAACATTGTATTTCATTATCTAGTATCCTCAAACCCAACAAAGCATCCAAACATAAGAGACATATTACAGATGGGAGGATGTGCAGAGATGATGGACCACACTAGTAGAAGCCCATGAACTGTGGACTGGTGGCTGTTGAGCCCCCATGGGACTGAACTAGGCCCTCTGGATACGGAAGATGGTTGTTTGGCTCAAACTGTTTGGGGGGCACCAAGGCAGGGGGATCAGGATCTCTCCCTGGTCTATGGGCAGGCCTCTGGAGTCTGGTGCCTGTGGTGTGACACCTTGCACAGTCTTGGTGCAGTGGGAAGGGGCTTGGACCTGCCTAGGCTCAGTGTGCTGAGCTCTGCTGACTCCCCATGGGAGACCTCGATTTGGGGGATGTGGGGTTGCGGAGTGGTTTGGGAAAGAGGGCTGGGGGATGGGAGGAGGGAGGAGGGAGGAGGAGGGGTTGTGGATAGTATGTGGAGTGAGTAGAAAATTTCTTAATAAAGAAAAATAATAAAGAGACATATTACAAGTAGGAAACTTTCAACCCTAGATAACAGAACAAAAAAAAAGCAAAAGTATACACCTGCATGTCACAATATTCTGATCAATATACTAATCCTGAAGAAACACTAATAATACCTAGCAATGACTTTCCATAAAAAATGGAGAGAAATGTACAAAGAGATGGGATATGACAGGAGTAATGTGGAAACTCCCAAATATATTGCCCTGGAATTTTCCATTCTATTTGCAACAATAAACATTTTTATAAGGTCAGAAGAAAAATAAATTCCCCAGAATCAAGAAAATAATGAACTTGAAGCCAGGTATACAGAGGTATTTTAAAGTTAAGCAGTGCACAATGTGGACTAGAGCAAAGCCAAACTGGAATAATAGTAAATAGATACCTCTTTCAAATATTTTTCTAAAAGGAGTTTTCATTTAATTTATGAGGCACCAGTGAAGCAGCACATATCATTCTTGAAGATAAGCTTCAATAGATGGGGTATCAAACAGAGATTATAGATGTTCTAATATGTCATTCCTATTCTCTTAACCTTTCTTCCTGAGTCTTGGTTTTAACATATCCACATAGATATCACTGCTAAGTCTTTCTTTGCGGTCTCATACCGGAAGCTTTATTTTTCTGGCTTCTGTAAGTAGTGACTCCACTGCTTTTAGCAACAGCAATTTTAGACCTTCATTACTCATTGCCTTTTGCAGTTTTGTAACCATATTGGATACATGATGGCTTAATGTTTGTGTTGCTTAAAATACTCTAATACTCACTCAAATTTGGTGATTGACCTAGTACGCTAATTTATTTGTTAATTTTTTTGCATTGCTGAGAGAGTGAACAGAGTGGTAATGGGAGGAATTGAGGTGGAGAACATGTCCAAAATACATTGTATGGAATTTTCAAAACTTACTAAAACATTTAAAAACCAGCAAACAATTTCCGCCATTTAAAATTTGGACAGCTTGTTATGGGATTCACAAGAAATTCTATTTCAAAATAAATTAATTAAATGAGTACAAGTGGGGCCATTATTACCACCTGGAGAATATGCAGTTTTACCCCTGTGTCTGTAGTTTTCAAGGTCACAAGTTCAGTAGAAAGTTGCATGCAACACATTCTGTAATTGAGTACTTGTGTGACTCAGCATAAACCCTCTCTAAACCTGAGATTATTGTGCTTATTAATATAGTTTGCATTTAAATTCCAGTCATTTAAATAATTGATTATAAAAGCATAGTGTATTGTGAAAGCTATGCAAAACAACAATTGTTGCTATAATAATTATTAAACGTAATAGGAAACTCTCAGTACTGATATCTACTTGCTTTGTCCTAGAATGTAAGGAACCTGCTTATAAGATTTGTGCTTATTGTAAGCAACAGACATTCATTTATGTTGTTTGTCCAAAAAGAAATCCCAGTGTTGAGACGTACATAATATATGATTCAGGGAAATTTACATGCTATATTTCAGAGCCTAGGTAGTATATGTTACAGTGCATGTTTTCAATGATATACATTTTCAAAACAGATGTAGAGGTAATAAAATGTAGATAAACCTTGAATCATTGTAATACCACTAGTAAGCTCTTATGCTTATCTTATTTTTTATTATTGCACAATTTTATTATGTTCATAGTAATAAAAATATACTTCATTACCTACAGTAGTTTTTATGTGACATTGAAGTAGATATGGCTCAATCCTATGTCAATATTTATAATTTTCAGTCGTAATATGTAGAAGAAATTGGTAAGTAATGTCTCAGTTTATAAATAAAATTGATAGCCAATTCATACTTGACACATTATTTTTGTAGAAAAATGGGAGAAAAGAATGAACAAAACATTTTAAAGAAAGATTTATTAATGTAAAATATAAATTGATGAGAAAGAAAATATGAATCAAAAATAAAAAATAATTAGAATGTCAAAGCTCTTTTTTAAGTGATAATTTTGTCATAAAATTGCTATGACACTTCTATTACAATGATTATAGTTCATTGAATCATGCATGTGTTATTTTTATAAATATTTCATGCATTAATTGTACATAATAATATGATGGAAATTGTTGCTGCATATTTTAAACCAGAGAACAAAATAAAATATGTTCTTATGATAGCCAATAGGCTATTAGAGAAAACACTACAAATATATTTAAATCAAATTGTACAGTTATGCATTGAATGCATACATTTATTGCCCAATGATTAAATTGTTTTATAAAAATAGAATGTGCCAATAATTCTCCACTGTATAGGCAACATACAGTCATAAATGTGCATTATAAAATGAAAAATTGATATGAACAATACATGAAATTCCAAATTTTTGTTTGAAAATAGCATTTAGTTTAAATTGTAGACTATGACGTGTTTATAATCTTCAAAATCCTTTATTTGCAATATTATACTATTTTATATTAACCTTTTTGTTATAGAATATTATTTGAAGATGTGTTACATTTGCTTATGCTGTGAAATATTTTTTTGAAGTACAGGAGAAATGCACCTCAAAATGATATTATTAAATTTTAAATATTTTTGTTCATTTTACATACCAATCACAGATCCCCCTCTCATCCCTCCACCTGCTCCCCACAGCCTCTCTGCTCCCCACCCCCTGTCACATCCCTCATCCCTTCCTCCAAAAGGGTAAGGCCTCCCTCCAATGTGGAGTCAGCTAAGCCTGGTACATTCAGTTGAGGCAGGACCAAGCCCCTTCCACACTGCATCAAGGGTGAGCAAAGCACTTGACCATGGGTTATAGGCTCCAGAAAGCCAGCTCATTAACCAGGGATAGATCCTGATCCCACTGCATGGGGCCCCTCCATCAGACCAAGCTACACAACTCTCTCCCATATGCAGAGGACTTAGTCCAGTACCATGCAGGTACCCAGTTTCACTTTTATTTAGACAAAAGGGGGCAATGTTGTAGAAATTATTGTAATATGTGTTACATTTGTTTATACTGTGGAGCATTTTTTAATGATGCAAAGATGTGTTGCATTATTTTATGTTGCATTTGTTTAACTCTGTGAATCTGTGTTATTTTTGCCTGTCTAAAATACCTGATGATCTCATAAAGAGCTGAATGGTCAGTAGCAAGGCAGGAGAAAGGATAGGCAGGGATGGCCGGCAGAAAATAAATAGGAGGAGAAATCGGGAGGAAAAGAATATAAAGCAAGAAAATAAGGAAAGGAAGATGCTAGGGGCCAGTCACACAGCCACACAGCTAACCAGAGTAAGAGTGAATGTTAGATATACAGAAGCGAAGGAAAAAGCCCAGAGACAATTGGTAGATGGAATAATTTAAAGTTAAGAAAAGTTGGCAAGAAATAAGACAAGCTAAAGTTGAGCATTTATAAGTAACAGTAAGCTTCCATGTGTGATTTATTTGGGAGCTGGGTGGTGGGCCCCCCAAAAGAGCAAAAACAAAAACAACCAATACCACCTTATTTTATCATTGTCAAAGTGAAGCCTTGAATGCTATAGTGTTCTGCCCAAGTTCACAGAAGTTAGCATCCAAGTCAATACTGAAAGTTTAGGTCTCTGCAAAATTCAAGAGAAGATAATTTATCCTGTAATTAATTTTAGTGCTGTGGGATGTCTTTCTGTATGCTGTGAATATGTGTGGCTCCTATTGGATAATAAGTAAAGCTGTTTGATCTATAGTAAGAAAGGTTACAGCCAGGCAGGAAATCCAAGCAGAGATACAGAGAGGAGAGCTGAGTCAGGAGAGACACCAGCCTCCACCAAAGGAGCAACAAGATGCCAGCAGACTGGTAATTTAAGATGAAAGAGCTAGCAAGCAAGAAGCTGAAGCCATAGGCTATACAGTTTGTAATTTATATAAGCCTCTGAGTTATTATTTTATAAGTGACTACACTTTAGGTGTGGCTATGCCATATGTTACTGTCATGCACATACTGAAACACACTGCATTGTGTGAGCTCTGGACTGGAATAATCTTGGCCACCGTGTTATATGAAAACAATAGAACATAGCATGCACTGAATCTTTAGGTTTTTTTCCAGTAGAGGAGCACTATTTTCTTTACTCACATCCTGTTAAGTATAGAAAATCTTAGTGTCCATCTATGGATCTGTAAAGAAAGAGAGGAAAGCATACAATACATGGGATTGTTTTATACCCGCAGAGCCTTTATGACTAGTTCAACATTTTCTCCACTGGGAGTTTAGTGGTCTAGAAGCTCTCCATGTGACATTGGACACTCCATTCTTCAAGAAAATGCATCTGATTTTTTCACTCAGTGATTAATTTTGATATTTGGAAACATTCAGATAGAATACTCATCAAATTATAGCTCTCCCATTTATTAGATATACTAACTTGTATAAATTGCCTGCTTATTTAAGCTCCCTGAGCTTCATATTCTTTTATTTGTAAATCTGAGATAATGTGTGATAATGTATTTACCATGGATACATATATAATTATTATATACTTTCTACTAGAAAATACATAGTAAAAACTTCGTTCCTCATAGAGACAAAAATAGATGTGAAGATTAACCAAAGAACTAGAATAGAAGTACATTTTCCACTGCATCAGAAAAGGTAATTTCTTCATAGCCCTTGAATTGCAAGCATAACTTAGTAAGATTCTCAGAAGTATATCAGGTGTGAGATTGATATTGGACACTCTCACTGCATTAAATGTATAAGTCACACATGGGCAAATGTGTAGCTTTACATTCGTTCCTGTGTGAGAATCATCTCATGTAGTAATTGCCATATTTCATAAATGAGTACTTTAAGAAAATAGTATAATAAGCTTCACTCAGTTTGTTAACATTTGCTTCCTCCACCCAGTTACACAGTAGGAGTATACTTAGGTCCTCTCACATTTGAATTTAAGGAAGAAGATGCACTTTGTTTTGTTCAATAAATATGAACAAAGACTATAGTCCTTATTCATGTGTGAAGTTAAAGTGGAAATCTCTATATTGTACTATTTTTTTAGATGTTTCTCAAGGAAGTATGCTTGTTTACTCCATAAAATGTAATTGCAGAATGTTATAATTTCCATGGCCCTGGACTGTGGAATCCCCTGAAAAAAGACAAGTGTTTGATAGAAGTGTTTAGGTAATTATGGGACTTGTATAAGAAACAAACTTACATTGTGTTAACATACTGAGATATAGGACTTGATGTGCCATATTATATCTATCATACGGATCCTTAAAACTAATCCCAGTTGTGGCACAAAGTATGGAATATAAAGGATACTTATCAATGTATGGATCCAACTTGAATCAATGTATGTAGGAGCCATAAACAATGTGCTCTCTGATTTTTATCTCTGATTACTGATCTATTCAGTATAATAATGACATTGTAGACTTTTCCAATTGCAAACAACCTATGAATATAGTGAAGCTTTCCAAGTTTTCACTTTTTAATTACTCTTTATCATTTTTAAAAGTGATATTTATGTGAAGTATGCCAAATTAGTCCTTTTTACTTTTGTCTCCCACCATCATCAGGGTAATAAAATAGACAGTTGAAATTCATTCTCATGCACGTGGAAGGCTTAGAAGGATTAGTGGATAATAGAGTCCAAATAAGGGACTTTTGATCATTAATCAAGAAAGAGTTGAAGATTTCAAATATATCTATCATCGTTTGCATTATGAAACATATGTAGTCAGTTAGGCTTGCAAGGCTTCTATAATACTTGGAAAACTTGTGAACACAGGTGGATTAAGAACTCCTTGCAGGGCCGGGCAGTGGTGTTGCACACCTTTAATCCCAGCACTCGGGAGGCAGAGCTAGGTGGTTCTTTGTGAGTTTGAGGCCAGCCTGGTCTACAGAGTGAGATCCAGGACAGGCACCAAAACGACACAGAGAAACCCTGTCTCAAAAACAAAACAAAACAAAACAAAACAAAACAAAACTCTTTCCTTTACCATCTAGTGATTAAGCATTTACTGTGGATAAATGTCCATGTTATTATTTATCTCAATGCAGTTCTTAGATTTTTTTCATTTTATGTACCCTTGTTTATATCTGACTTATCTGGTATATGTTTAAATAGTAATATCTATCCTTTATTCATTGAAAACACTTAGTTTGATTGGCAAGAAATTTCCGTGTATGTGTGTGTGTGTGTGTGTGTGTGTGTGTGTGTGTGTTGTATGTTTCTCTCTTCAGAAAACCTGGAATCAAGGATGTCTTCATTTATTAACAAAGATGATGCTAGGGTGGAGCCTCAGGATGGCTACATCAAAAGCAAGTGAAAGGGGGGACATATATAGGTGAACACGAAGAATTTTAATACAGAGACAGAGTTTTGATTTCAGGTTTATTGTGACTTGTCACAAGCATAAATGAGATGTTTGTGGACATCTATTCATTAGTATCTATTTGTGATAGATAAAAATATGCTTAATATATCTTTTTTTTTTTTGGTTTTTTCGAGACAGGGTTTCTCTGTGTAGCTTTGCGCCTTTCCTGGAACTCACTTGGTAGCCCAGGCTGGCCTCGAACTCACAGAGATCCGCCAGCCTCTGTCTCCCGAGTGCTGGGATTAAAGGTGTGCGCCACCACCGCCCGGCTTAATATATCATTTTCAGCATTATTTTACAATGTTTTTATTTACCTTTTTACATAAATATTATTGCTAACATTCTTTTATGCTGTGAAGATAAACTTCAATGGGGAATATTATATAATGATTCTATGGCTTCATATTTAATTAAATTATCAGTAGTTGTAGGATATTTACAAGGAAGTTTATTATGTTTCTTTGATATAATCCCTTTTCTGTTGCCTCAAATTTCTAGTTTTCAATGTATACCTCAAATTTTCAGCCCTAGTTTATCTAGTAAGTTCAATGGACACTTTGGGAATAAAATATTTGGTTGTACATTTACTGCACTTAGGTAACTTAAATCCTGCCGATCTATAAGTATCTTTCTGTCTGTCTGTCATCTATATATCTGTCAATCTATCCACCCATTACATATCTATCATGGAATATATACATGTTCCATTTTGGCATTGGTTTTGGTGATAGGGTTTTCTTGCTATGTCGTTCAGACAGAGCTCACAGTCATGATGTACCCTGCCTTATCCTCTCATGTGCTACATGCATTTACACACATGAACCACCATGTCTAGCTTACACTTCTGATTAAGATAAATATGTTCTCTATATTGTCCAAATTATTTTTTCCCTATGATTACAAATCTTTGTTTCAACTTGGCATACAGAAAGATATTGCCCCATAAGATTGGCCTATGGACAGATCTATAAAAGATTTTCTCAATTCAGCCTACTGTGTGCAGTGTCATATCTAAGCTGGTGGACATGGGATGTATAGGAAAGCTAGCCAATCAAGTCTAGGGAACAAGCCTGAAAGTTGTGTTCCCCTTAGATTTCAGCTTATAACTCCTACTTTCAGTTCTTATCCTAGCTTCCCTTGATGATACAGTGTAACCTGTAAGGATAAAATAAAACCTTTAATTTGCTTTTGATCATGTTTTCTTAATCACAGTGATAAAGAAGCAAAGTAGAATAAGCCCACGACTTTGGGTATACTCAAGGCCTGCCCCTTAGTGTATGCAGCTGCTTAATGGGAAACTCCGCATGGATGTATAATAGACTAATACAAATGTAAAATGTACTTAATTGAACCCTAGTGTGCTAATCTTTTATCTAGTGCTGGGATGCCTCAACTTATTTCTGTCTCAGAATTTTTTTTTACTTCTATTCGTTTTGCATAGTAGCATTTCCTCCTATCTTTCCATTAATTTTTCTTCTTAAAATTTCCATTAATAGAGACAGAGAGAGAGAGCAAGGGAGAGAGAGAGGCCTGAGGTTGTGAAACACACTTGCAACATGCATGAAACCAGCCTAGAATGTATATCACCACCACCAGCAACAATAAAAGCAGATATACCTAGAAACCTGCTCTGCACCACCATGGAACCAGGTAGGCAAACTTCACTCTCCTTCCTGTCCTCCAATTCCAATTCCCCAGGCTTAGCCCCAGCCCTGTAGCAGACAACTTACAGAAGCCTGTCTTTCCTTTCTGTCTCCATTCCCTGGGGACTTTGGAAACTTTCACAGGACCCAGCCTTCCTCCATCACACCATCCCTTTGTCTCTGCCACCAATATCCAGAGTCACTCATGTACCTGAAACCTACTGGCCATGATAGCCTGGGAATCAGGTGGACCAAACTGACATACTTGCTAGGACAGGGAAAATCAGTTTTCTTCAATGGAGTGTGATACTGGGTATATTAACTACTCCAAGGCACGCCTATGTTCCTGAGTAGCTGACCAACATATAATTGACTTCACAGCTTTTTTTGTGTGCTTTTATTTGATTACAGTTTGGTGTAAGACATCCTGTTGGGGCATTTTTGTTTTGTTTTCTTGATTTCATTGTTATACCAAGTTTTTTTTTTTTCTTCGAGAAAGAACTTAAAGTTGGGTGGGAAGGGAGGAAAAGAGGATCTGGAAGGACTTGGGGGAGGGGAAGAATATGATCAAAATATATCTAAATTTTAAAATCATGTCAGGTAATCAAAATATAATGAAAAAAAAGAAAATCATAAGTCAAATACAAAACTCCGTGGAAAGCTTAACCAATAGAATAAATTGAGAGAAAAGAATATCAACGTTTGATGACAAGGAAGAGGAACTAGAATACTCACATAAGGACAAAGACAAAATATCACTATGAGGAGTAATTCCAAAGTGTTAGTGATCTTTAAAAAGATCGAATTCATGGACTGCGTGCACAGAATCAAAAGAAGAATCTTGTTAAAAATAATCATATCAAATATCTCTCAGAAAAGAGATGTGGATCCAGGCACAGGAGGCATTAAGGGTATGAAACAGAAAAGAACAGAAAACAACTTCTCTTCATTAAATTATAATCAAATTATAATATATAGAAACAATTTACATTGAAAGTGTCAAGTGTGAAACACCAAGTTACCTAGGAAGACCTAATAGCCACCATGCTGTACCTAGCAAAGCAATGTAATAATTTAAGGAGAAATAAAAGTGTCTTCTGATAAAATAGGCAAAAGGAATTTATGGTATTTTGCAATGTGCAAACAATATTGGTACTCTAGCCTGGTCAATAACCTTTATACCCAATAGCCCATGTGGAGAATGGAACTAATGAAATTTTTGGCAGTCACATTCTTTTATTAAATGGGATAAACTTCCGTTGATATAATAATATCTGCTTTTTGGAAAAATGCACCTACAAAATCATAAGTTAATCATCCATGTGATATACCAGAACAGATATTGAAAGTGAATTCCCTGTTATTGCTTTATTTGCCTTATTCACCTCCAACTGTTCCATTAGGATATTTGCATTCTTTGTATTTACCTGACAACACTTCTAATAATTACTGTAGTTAGGAGGGAGTATGGATGGAATAAAGTTAGTTATAAGATCCATGAGACAATTTTAGAAAAGGCATGAGATAATGTATAGCTTATAATGCTCAGGCACTTGATTTATAAACCAGAGGCAATGCTTTGTATAGGAAAAATATTATTCTAGCTTGTCATTTTCAAGGGCTCTGTTTTCTTAACTGTTCTACATACCATGCAGGACTCCACAAACTTGAATTTCTCTTTAAAATGTATATTGAAAATTCTTTACAAAATTTAGACCCTCAAATGTATACATACTAGCTCATGTTGGTGCAAACGTGAAGACTTTCCTTGATTTGTTTATTGAGTGATTTATGGTTATTGTTATTATCACTACTCTTACTAAAAACTTTGTCTACTAATACAATATTATATAAGCAAGCACATTTTTCTCTAGCATATATGCTATACTTAAAAAAATGATCATTTAAGTCTGAGGAAAAAGCTCAGTGGTTAAGAGCACTTGCTGAGCAAGCAGTATTAGGTGTGTCCAAGTCCCTTCTACCCACATGAAAATCGGGGAATGGTTGTATATACCATTATCCCCAAGATTGGGTTGGAGGCAGACAGATCCTTGTAACTAGCTATCCAGTCAGCCTAGACAAAAAAGTAAGCTTCCAGTTCAGTGAGATATCCTGTCTCAAGGCGATAAAGTGGAGTGCAATAGAAACAAAGACACCCAATGTTTCCCTCTAACCTTCTCATATGTGCAGGCATGTGCATACCCCCACACTCACAAGCATATTACCACAAATATATACATCATAAATATGATGTAGACATGTATAGACCATAGCAGCACATACACACACACACACACACACACACACACACACACACACACACACACTTTCTTGAGGGTCCAAAATAGTTAAACTGTTTTGTCATTCAGATTTTCACCTCTTGTGGTTGCCCTTTTTGTCATGGTGTGAATTTGTGCCAAACACAGATGAATCTAGAAGCAAGGAGCTAAGTTGAAAAACTGCTATTGAAAATCAGACTACCAGAATAAGTACCTACTAAGTGATTTTTAATGTAGTCTTTAGACTAAAATTGGCACTTGGTAAACAATTTTCTATAATATTAATAAGATGTATTTATATTTGTGTTTTCATATGATATGATTACCTGTCCTTCATTTACATCTGCTAATGTTGCAGTTGTGGTATGCCACATCTGTCTTTTATTAAACACATCCCTGCAGTTTTTGCACTATTGTTAATAGTGATCCTGTATACTCTTGAACATACATTATACCTCAATAAATACATAGGAATAAAAGGAATCTATGTAAGTATAGTAGTATTTGTTTTATTTTGATGTGTTAGACTAATATGTATTTTCTCTTCTTTGATGCAAAGGCTGTTTCCTAGTAATACTGTGTTTTTTAATGATAAAAGCATAAGAACATATATAACATTTTTTCAACTCCATCAACCACTAATAGTGAATATTCATGAGTATTGAGTTATTGTGTAAATTTAAGGAATAGGAAATTTAAAATATTGCATGAAATGCCTTTGGCACAAATAAGTAAATATTTAAAATTGATGTACAATATTGTGATCCTATAGCTTCAAAATAATGGATATTTCTAGCATTTTACAAGTTAAAACCAAGAATAACCAGCATTACATGTATAATAACATTTATTTATGTTTTGACAATATGATAAAATATGATTTGATATTAATTCACTATTTAATTTCTGTGTATTTAAGAGAAATAGAACATGTGAAAAAGTATCTTCTCATTCTTATATTCATGTGGAGTTAAAATTTCCTCACCACAATTTCTTCTTTCTGTTAACATGTTCAAACAATAACATATGCTACTACTGTGGAGCTTGGGCTGTGAATAAAAGTAGTGGTCTTCTTCTTTGTGATATTGTAAAGAAAACTCTGTTGATGGATGTTTTTTTTTTCTCTGAGAATGGAAGAACCATGTCCCTGTTTGGACCTTGATGTGCTATTCTTCATACATGTGCAAATTTTGAGTAAAATGGGCATACCGTTTCACTTATGGGGTAAAATCTGCAATTTTCTTTTTTTTTTTTTTTTTTTTTTTTTTTTTTTTTTTTTTTTTTTTTTGGTTTTTCGAGACAGGGTTTCTCTGTGTAGCTTTGCGCCTTTCCTGGAACTCGCTTGGGAGACCAGGCTGGCCTCGAACTCACAGAGATCCGCCTGCCTCTGCCTCCCGAGTGCTGGGATTAAAGGCGTGCGCCACCACCGCCCGGCTAAAATCTGCAATTTTCTAGGAAGTTAATTAACAAACTGACTAAAGCGCTTACTACTAACCATAACAGCTTGTGCATCCTTGAAGTATGATTTGTGTAACTAATAGTACTTCAAGAAAGATTGAAAGTTTTAAATTTGGCAAGCCATGAGATTGCACAGATCTCCTTACACTCTCTGAAGTTTATTTTATATTTTTCTTTCTGAGAAACCTAATCCCAGGTCATTCAATTAATCATGTTCAATAGTGCACATATGCTGGTATCCATCTGCTGAAAGCTGCCATCAAGTGACATTGTCTTGTAACTATATTTCTAAATGGTCTGGCATGCATGCAACATCGCCCACCTTCTGTTTCAACCTATAAAAGATATTCTTCAATTTTGAGTTGCTCTTTATTATAGCAATTTGTATCACTAATATATCAGGCACTTTTTATTCAAATGCTTGACTTCTTTGAATGTATATGTACTTTTTTCAGAGGACAGAGCTGTCTTTATGTCAATGTTTCCACTTCATAATAGTGAAAGATTAAAAGTTTCTGAACTTTCCTCAGCTTCTAGCGTTTATGTAGATTTTGTTACCATTTAGTCTTCTTTGCCAATAGTACTCTTCATTTGAGCATAAGCTGTATAACTCATCACAAGGTAGTACTTCCAAAATAAGGCACTGATAACTGCTATGGTTAAGACGACTATTCTAGGAATAATGGGAATAAATGTTTCCCTAAGTTTTCAGGATCATGTACCTTTCCTTTATAAAACTTATTACTATTTGCATATATATACCTATTTAAGTTGATTTCAGTAATGTTTTCCTTTCTCACTAAATAGTGTATCTTACAAAGACTTGGGCTTATTCTCATTCAAATTGTGATTCTCAGTCCCTAGTAATGTACAAACTACATGGTTGATGTTCATTTTACTGTTTGATTAAACCTGATTTACAATGTTTTGTTTAAAAATTTCCCATATATTTGATTGGTATTTTTATACAATGGCTTTTTACATTAAAAAGACTCAAGTCAGTTCAGAAGATCAGGACCCTGTTTCTGAAGTTCATGGCGTCTTCAGCAATGGGGACTTACCTCCACTTCTGAGGGGCAACCAAGGGCAACAGCAATAGGCTGAGTTTTTTTTAGAGTCTTTAGACAGCACTGGGCAGTGACTAAAAGGAGGATTTCTAATGTCTGGTGTTGGGGTTTGTTAGGTGGCCTTGGGGACCATCAGCTTAGATAAGAAAAGTCCATTAAAATTACATATGTATATTTATACACAGAATTATGTGCATTATAGGGCTTGGGGGAATATATAGGTGACAGTATGATTTCTTTTTCTTTTTTTTTTTAGAAATCCTTATTGTTATTTTACTCACCTTCCTTCTTCTCCTGTATTCATCTCCTTGTCCGTTCCCTAAAAATGCCCTCTTTTCACACTTCCCCTATCAGATCACTTGTGATCAGACATTCCCCTTTGCCTTCTTCCCAGTTTATTCTGTATTTACCCATTCTTTCTCCCTAAAGGGCTCGCCTCTTCTCCTATTTCTCTAATCAGATTATTTATAGCCTGCTAGTCCATTCTCTGTTTTTCTCTAACTCCCCTATCCTGACAATATTCCTATCTTACTTTCCTGGTCTTTGTAGTCAGCAAAGGCTATATATTCACATCTGAACATTTAGACAGGGGAGCCTACAATGAGAGAGAATATGCAGTGTTTTTTCTTTCTGGGTTTGTGTTACTTGACACATATATGATCTTTTCTAGTTCCATCTGTTTATCTGCAAAATTAAAGATTTCATTTTTCTTTACAGCTGAATAATTTTCAATAATGTATATGTACAATATTTTCATTATCCATTTGTTGATTGTAGGATATTCAAGTTCTTTCCATTTTCTACCATTGTGAATGGAACAGCAGTGAACGTGGCTGATCAAGTATCTATGGAGTAGGATGTCAAGTCTTCTGACATGCCAAAGAGTGGTAGAGCTAAGTCATTTGGTAAATTTCTTTAGCTTTTTGAGAATTCTTCCCGCTGATTTCCATAGTGGCTACACCAGTTTGAAATCCCATCAACAGTGAACAGGAGTTTACACTTCTCTGCATCTCTTTCATGCTCTCTTACTGTGGACTAGCTTTCATGGCAGAAGATGCCATGCAATCTTCCAAAGGAAAGAGGGAGGCAATGAAGTGTCCTACTCAGCTATGATAGCTATGAACTACATCTATGGCGTAATAACCGTAAAGATGACAAGTGGCACACAAATCTTGGTGGTAACCGAAAGTTTTCTAAATGGACTTAAGATCCATCCAACAAAAGAAAAATATGTTCATTGTACTAGAAACCTAAATAACTACTCAGTGCTTTTGAAATTGTGGTTATTGGAGTAGAATCTGCAACCACTAATTTAGTAAAGCATAATCACTTACAATAATCTAAACATTTTTATTATACTCATATTATAGAACTCACCCCTTTGCAAGGAAACAACCTTTTGCAACAGATGGAGACCACTATAGATACAGCACTGATAATCAAAATGCAGTCTTGGAGCCGAGTCTTGATGCATACATCTGCAAAGCACACTTGCACCAAAGGCTAAGGGAACTTTGCAGAAGGGGGTGTAGAAATGATTGAAAGAGCCAGAAGATCCAGGGGTTTGCTCTGAGATGCTGTCTCCTAGTAGTGTCATAGGATGCACCCCAAAAGTCTCACTAATATGATTGCCCAAATGTAATTTTAACAAGGATGACATCAATGATATGCCAAAGTGGATAGGGAAAGCTGAAAAGCCCTGAACCCTACATAATGAGAACTTCTATGAACAGAAGAAATAATCTTTGCCAGGGAAGAGCACACCAATTGGTCAGCATTGCAAACATACAAGTAATATTATATGTACTCAGAGTTTATGTTTAGAAATACTTATGTATATACAAATACATATATGCATACAATAACAATTAGTGAAAAAGTGGTCATGAATTTAAAGGAGAATGTGGAGAGGTTTATGGGAGAGTTTGGAGGGAGAAAAGGGAAGGGATACATGTTATAATTAAGTTATAATATGACAGATAACAAAGATTCAGCAATTATAAGTAGCAGAAAGGATTGAACCATCATTCTACCCAGTTCCAAAATTTACATAATTATTGTTATAGGATTTTAGGAGATATGTAACTAGGTTTCTGGACTAGATTATTGGGCACATAATTATTTCAGAAAATACTGGTCATTAGAGACAGTAATAACAACGTGGACCAGTACATAGATCAAGTTACATTTACTTTTATCCAAATAATGTTTATGTATTGACAATTAGGATCAGTGAAAGCCCTTGTTAGGTTTTTGTCAACTTGACACTAGCTGGAATCATCTAGAAAGAGGAAACTTAATTGAGAAAATGTTGACATCAGATAGTTTAGGCAAGTCTGCTAGGCAAAGTTTTGGATTAATAATTGATTTGGAAGAGCCCAGATCACTGTGGGTAGTGCATCATTGGGCAGGTGGTCCTGGGTTGTATAAGAAAGTGGGCTGGTCAAATAATGGGGAGTAAGCCAGTAAATAGCAATTCCATGATTTCTACTTCAGTTTCTGCCTCCAGGTTCCTGTCTTGCATGAATCCTTGCCTTGGTTTCCATCAATGATGGACTGTGATCAGATAGTCATTTATTCATGCACTGCATCCCTTAATTACACAGAAATAAAATCAAAATAGAAGAAAACCTCATTTTAGTTAGGTTTTCAAATTGCTGTGATAGATACCATAACCAAAAGAAACTTGTAGATCAAAGGGTACATTTGGCTTAGATGTCTGAGAAAAACATTTGAAATGTGTTTAATATATCAAAAAAACACTATGAATCATTTTCTGTTCAGTTTAATAATGACTATTAGAGTCATTAATATTGAAAATTAATAGTAATACTAATAATTATTAGACCAAGATAACCAGCATTTCTAGCATTTTATTGTTTTTGTTTGTTTGTTTGTTTTCAAGACAGGGTTTGTCTGTGTAGCCCTGGCTACCCTGAAACTCACTCTGTAGAAAAATGGCCTCAAACTCAGAACTCAGAGATCCATCTACCTTTGCCTGCCAAGTGCTGGTATTAAAGAAGTGTGCCACCACTGCTGGCTCATCTTATTGTTTTATCTATGGGGAAAACCCCTGGTGTACTCAGACTTTCTTTGGACCATCAGCTCCCAAATAATGACATGGAGCCTTCCTATTAATGATGAAAGATTGCCTTTAGATTAGGCTTGTTCCCAACCAGCCCTTAAAACTTAAATTAACCTTTTTATATTAATCTGTTTTGTCACGTGGCTCATTACCTCTTCTCCATACAGTAAGTCAAACTTTCTCCACATCTCGCTGGTGAATCTCTGCCCCTCTGATTTTTCCTCCAAGTTCCTCTCTCTACCAGGAAGTCTGGCCTGTCCTTTCCTGTCTAGCTACTGGCCATACATCTCTTTATTAAACCAATGGGAAGGTGCCGTAGCAGAGACACATCTTCATAGTATACAAAAAAATCGTCTCACAACATTCTGGTATTTTATAGCTGATTCAGATAATTTTATGCGTTGTTAATCTCAGAAACTAAAAAAGATCATTTTTGAACATATTCACCAGAACTTAATGATTTTAAGTGTGTAACCAATTTTACCATCACACAATCAAAATGTAGACTTTCTTTCATTCCTGAAAGCACTCTGCTAGATGTTGTCTTTATTAGAACTTCCATACAAACAATAGGTAGATGGAAATTAAGATAAAATAGAAGTTCTTGTATATATTCCTATGTATTGTCATTTATGCTTATAAAAAATCACAGCATAAAGAATAAATTACCAAATAAGTTGAACAAATGTATTATAGCTTAGAGATAAAAATACTTTTTTGTGCGAAATGATTTCTTCTAATTTTATATATGTATACAATAGTCATGAAAGTAATTGCAATAGAAAGGAAAACTAAACTTGACAGTAGTTACATTTCTTAATTTTTTAGGTTCCATATTTAATTTACTCTGCAACATTGAGAAAATATTTATTTCATTCTATAATTATTTCTTCCTCCTTTTATTTAAGATTTGCCTTAGATCAGAAAGTAATCTCAATTGCCCATAGGAAGAGTATAGCAGGATAAATGCATTAGATCATTTCCCTGATGACTAAATGTTGTTAACCATTTCTTTATGTGTTTCTTGGCCATTTGAATTCTTCTGAATTCTGTTGTAAATTCTCTGTTTAGATCTGTACCCCATTTTTATTTGATTTGTTGATGATTAGTTTATTGAGTTCTTTATATATTTTGAGAATCAGCCCTTTGTCAGTTGTGGGGTGGGTGAAGAGCTTTTCCCATTCTGTAGTCTGATGCTTTGTCCTATTTGTTATGATAAGGTGTACAGGAGGCTTTGGCGGGTAGAGCCAAGGTGCCTCATGGCAGATGAGAGACAGAGATGCCATGCAGACAGCCCTCAGTGAAGTTTTATTTGGTGGGGGAAGAGAGAGGGGAGAGAGAAAGAGGGAAAGAGAGAAATAAGGATAGATGGAGAGAGAGAGGTAAAGAGAGAGAGAGAGAGAGTGAGAGCACACCACATGGGAATAGAGGGGGGGGGGTTCTTTTTTAAAGGGGACTTTATGTCAGGATTCTGGGTGGGTCTCCAAGGGGTGGGTCAGAATACTAACACTATTGATGTTGTCCTTTGGCTTACAGAAGCTCTTCAGTTTCATTAGGCCCCGTTTATTGATTGTTGATCTCAGTGTCTGTAATATCGGTGTTCCATTTAGGAAGCTGTCTCCTGTGCCAATGTGTTCAAGGTTATTTCCCACTTTCTCTTTTATCAGGTTAAATGTGTCTGGATTTCAGACCCAGAGAGATTAGGTAACAAGGAGGGCTCAAGGGGAAAAACCTCGCTCTCCCTGGGAAATGGAAATAGAGGAGATTTCATGGATGGACTGGGGGTGTAGATGGGAATGGGATCATGAGCAATCTAGTTGAGGAGGATTCAGGGGAAGAGCACTGTAAGAGATGACTGGAAAGGGGGCATTTGGGGGTTGTATAGAAATCTTCTGCAAGGGAAACTTCCAGGAATCTACAAGGATGACCCCAGCTAAGACTCCTAGCAACTGTTAGCCTGAACTGACCATCTCCTGTGACCAGGCAAGACTTGCAGTGGAGGAATTGGGACACCAACCCAGCCACATAACCATAAATGCACAGTCTGCCCTGCCTATCGGATGTACTGGGGTAGGAGTGGTGCAGAAATTGTGAGAGTAGCCAACCAATGACTGGTCCAGTCTAAGAACCATGCTACAAGAGTGAGCCCACCCCTGACACTGTCTGGAGTACCATAATCTAGAGGCTGGATGGCCCAGAGACCTAGGATAGAACCAAATATGACTGGAGAAAAAAATGTCAATGCTATGATGCCTAAAAATATTCTGGTATACTCATAGACTAATGCCTATCCCAACTGGCAGCAAAGAAGCTTCATCCAGAAACTGATGTAAACAGATAGATACCCACAGTCAAATATCAGGCCTAGCTCTGGCAATCCTGATGAAGAGAGGGAGGAAGGAATGTAGGAACAAGAGGGGTCAAGGACACCACAGCAAAAACCTCACAGAATCAACTAGCCTGGGTTCATGGAGCTCATGGAGTCTGAACTGACAACCAGGGAGCTTGCATGGCACTGACCGAGGTCCTATGCATATGTTACAGTTGTGTAGCATGGTCTTCTGGTGAGACTCCTAAGAGTGGGAACAGGGGCAGTCTCTCTTTTGACAGCTTTTGGGACCCTATTCCTCATACTGGGATGCCTTGCCCAGCCTTAATACAAAGGGAGGTGCTTAGTCTTACTGCAACTTGATATGTCATGTTTTGTTGATATCCCTTGAAGGCCTGTCCTTTTCTAAATGTAAATGGAGGAAGAGTGGATTGGACAGAGGCAGAGGGAAGGTGGGGGAGGTGTAGCATGAATCTTAAAGAGTCTTATTAATAAAATCAAACCTGGCCAGTTATTGGGGTGAACACTGGATGGTCAGAGAGACAGAATAAGCCACAGCTATCTCACCTTGCCGGATCCTCAGCTGGTCTTGTTTCCTCAGACTGGAGGCCTCTGAGTCCTAATCCAGAATGACTCTCAGCTGAACTGCTGCTAGAAGCCTGAATGCTTAACCAGGGCAAATGCCTCTCCAGGGCAAATGCCTCTCCTGGGCAAATGCCTCTCCTGGGCAAATGCCTCTAGTTTCTGGTCCTCACGCCTTATATACCTTTCTGCTTTCTACCGCCACTCCCTGGGATTGAAGACTTGCTTTCTGGGATTAAAGGCGTGGGTCACCATGCTTGGGTGTATCCTTGAACACATGAATTTCTGCCTCTGGAATGCTAGGATTAAAGGCGTATGCTACCACTGCCTATCCTCATGTTTAACATTGTGGCTGTCCTGTTCTCTGACCCCTGATAAGTTTATTAAGGTACACAATATTTTGGGGAACACAATACCACCACAGGGAGGAGATGAGAGGATAGGAGGAAGGGGAAACTGCGGTCAGGATGTAAAAAAAATAAATTTTAAAAAGAAAAGGAGTTTTTCTTTCCTGCTACTGTTTTTGTTGTTTTTATTACTATATGGTTCTTATGGGGAGCAGTATTAGACCAAGTGGTTTAGCTTCTGTGTATGTGTGTGTGTGTGTACATATATACTTTAAGTGTGCGTGCATACATGCATACACATATATGTGTTATGTGTAATTTTAAGTATATATAAAATAATATTTTTTAGGGTTTATCTAACAACCATTTTTTATTTTTCCTTTCTTCTTCTGTATTGACCTCCCTCCTTTCACCCAGATTGCTCCCTTTGCTTTAGTTTTCCAATATATATCACCTGTAATCTGTATTCCTTCACCTCTCAAGCTCTCCCAGCCACAGTTCCTTTATACTTCCCTGGTTACTACATTCTTTTTTTTTCTTTTCTTTTCTTTTCTTTTCTTTTCTTTTCTTTTTTTTTTTGGTTTTTCGAGACAGGGTATCTCTTTGTAGCTTTGTGCCTTTCCTAGAAATTACTTTGTAGCCCAGGGTGGCCTTGAACTCACAGAGATCCGCCTGGCTCTGCCTCCCGAGTGCTGGGATTAAAGGCATGTGCCACCAACGCCCGGCTGGTTACTACATTCTAAAGTTATCCCATAGATAAGTGGAGATGCCACCCCTCATCAAAGAAGCCCCTCTTTACAGTAAATGAAGAATATCACAGAAAACCACAGCTAGATGCAAATCCAGATATCAATGGATAGAATCGAGTCCAGCCCTAACACATACATTTATATCACAGCTCCTGCATTTATGGCTCAGGGAGCATCACAGAAATAGTGCACAAAGAATGTAAGTGTCAGAATAGCAGGAAGTCTGCTATGAAGCAATCTCTCTTAGAAATGGCTGCATGAACAATATTGCAGTATGGTAAACAGCTCTAATTCAATCATAGTGAGAAGCATCCTGTATTGTGTATTATAACAATAAAATGAGCAAAGTTCAAAGATTGAAAATGCATTCTTTTGCACAGCTATGAGAAAAATCCTATAGATTGAGGAACCAGTTGCTGATATTTAAAAGAACTTATGTGTTCACTCTGTGACCTACAAATTTCTTGAAACATTTTTATGAATTTGTTAACGTTTCTAAAAAGATGCATTTGTTGGAATAAAGTATTAAATATTTTACCAAGTTTAGGAAATGTATGTCATAATGCATCAATACAATGGAATATTATGCAGTTAGATAACAAGTACTATACTCAAATGTAGAAATTCAGGATAAATTTATATATATATATATATATATATATATGATATAGCTATGTCTATCTCTTAATATCTGTATATATATATATGTTATTTTATGCAAAAATGAAATCAAATATAAATTTATAAGTAAAAAATTTCCCTTATAACTTTAAAAAGAAACTCTGGAAGAATACCCAAGAATCTAATGATGAGGCTAATCATAAGAGTGAAAATGAGTAAGGATATAAGAAAAAAGCATAACACAATGCTTTACATAATTTTGTTTTCAACTATGCAAACTAATTACTCAAAGCAGTAAGATTTAAGGAATTTGAAAAACACATACAAATTTGTTTTTTCTTATTATGAAAATTTTTATTAATTTTACATATCAACCACAGATCCTCCTTTCATCCCTCCTCCCACTTCACCCCAGCCTTCCTCCACAACCTACCCCCAATCCTCTCCTCTGAAAAGGTAAGGCCTCCCATGGGGAGTCAGCAAAGCCTGGTACATTCAGTTGAAGAAGGTCCAAGCCCCTCCCCCTGCATCAAGGCTGTGCAAAGTGTCCCACTATAGTTAATGGGCTCCAAAAAGCCAGCTCATGCATCAGGGATAGATCCTGATCACACTGTCAGGGGTCCCCTAAACAGACCAAGCTACACAACTGTCTCCTGCATGCACAGGGTTTAGTCCAGTCCCATGCAGGTTCCACAGCTGTCAGTCTAAAGTTTGTGAGTTCCTTTGAGCTTGGTTCAGTTGTCTCTGTAGGTTTCCCCATCATGATCTTGATGCCCCTTGCAAGCAGGTCACTGTTGTAGATCACAGGGTTTACATCTGGGCTGGTGGTAAATTTTCTCCTCTGGTGGCATGCAGAGTAGCTCTCAGTACCATAAACACTAGTCAGTAGGGGTTAAGACTATGGTTAGACATCTGCTAATAATCACAAATCATTTTAAATAGAATTCAATCACTTGAGTTCTCAGTACCACCTTACCTTTGGAGAATATAATTGTGTCCTTTGGGGAGTAATCTTTCTAATTACACTGTTAATTGCACACTCAACAAAAGAGAATTTTTTAGATAATAATAAAATATGGACTTAAGTTACAAGATAATGTTACTCTTTTTATGCAAAGTAGGAATTGCTGATGTTAAATTCAGGGTGCTTTGTAAGTATTACAAAATTGTTTTATTATTTTTCCATCATTCTTTGATTGCTCAGTGTGTCCTCATCTGTAGCAATATATTAGACCATCCATATGTGCTACTTGCCAGCAACTTATAGATTAAGATGAGCATATTTTAAAATTTAACCTAGGATGCTTTGTGGATAGACCTTAAATCTCTTCCTCTTGAAAAACAGTCACTAGAAAACAACAGTTTTTTAATTGATTTTTCACACCTTAAGAATTTAATTTATTTGCAGGCAAATGGATGGAGCTAGAAAATATCATCCTTAGTGAGACAATCCAGACTCAGAAAGACAAATATGGTATGTACTCATTCATAAATGACTACTAGACATAAAGCAAAAGATAACCAAACTACAACTCACAACTCCAGAAAAGCTAGCTAACAAGGAGGACCCTAAGAGGGACGCATGGATCGCCCTGTAAAGGAGAAATAGATGAGATCTCCATGAGCAACCTGAGGGTGAGGGGGCGGGCAATGAAGGGTATGGGATGGGGAGTGAGAACATAAGGGAACAGGAAATTCGAGCTGGAACAGGGACAGAGTGGGAGAGGAAGGAAAGAGATACCATGATAGATGGAGACATCATGGGACTAGGGAGAAACAGGGTGCTAGCGAAGTTTCCAGGAATCCCCAAGGATGACCCCACCTTAGACTACTAGCAAAAGTGGAGAGTGCGCCAGAACTGGCCTACTCCAGTAATCAGATTGGTGACTACCCTAACTGTCATCATAGAGCCTTCATCCAGTAACTGATGGAAGCAGATGTAGAGTTCCACGGCTGGACACCAAGCCGAGATCCAGCGTTCCAGTTGATGAGAGAGAGGAGGGATTCTATAAGCAAGGGACATTGAGATCATGATGGGGAAACGTACAGAGATGATCAGGCCAAACTAGTGGGAACTCATAAACTGTGGACCAATAGCCGTGGAGCCCCCATGGGACTGGTCTAGGCCCTCTGCATAGGCAAGACAGTTGTTTAGCTTGAACCGTTTAGAGGGCCCTTGGCAATGGGATCCAGTTCCATCCCTGGTGCATGAATGGGCTTTTTGGAGCCAGTGCCTATGGTGGGACAACTTGTACAGCCTTGGTACAGCAGGGAGGGGCTTGGAGCTGCCTCAACTGAATGTACCAGGTTCTGCTGATTCCCCATGGGAGGCCTTGCCTTGGAGGAGGTGGGAATGGGGGGTGGGTTGTGGAGGAAGGCTGGGGGGCAGGAGGAGGGAGGAGAGGGGGATCTGGAATTGGTATGTAAAATGAATAGAAAATTTCTTAATAATAAAAAAACAAATTTAATTTATAGTAAAACATTTTTCTTTGCAGAGACCATGTGAGATCTTTTGTGTTGTGGACTATTACTTTAATTAGGCAAAGATGTGTTATATTTGTTTATGTAGCAGAATAATACTTTAACTATGTAAAAGTGTGTTACATTTGTTTATGCTGAAATGGTTTAATTATGTAAAGATGTATTGTTGTTTTACCTTGCCTGCCTAAGGAAACTGATTGGTCTAATAAAATACTGAACAGCCAGTAGCTGGGTAGAGAGGATAAGTAGAAATAAGTAGAAGGAGGAATCTAGACTCAAAGAAGAGGAGAAGAGAAAGAAGAGAATGAGGGAGAAAGAGAGAGACATGCCTGTGGCCAGAAGCTAGGTAGCCACCAGTCAGCCAGACAGGGATGAAACAGGAAAATAAGATATACATAATGAAAGAAAGTTAAAAAGCCTCAAGGCAAAATGTAGATGAAGAGTAACAGGTTAATATAAATTATAAGAGCTAGCATAAAGCAAGCATATGCAGCACGAATTCTAAATGGTCTTAATAAAAACGCAGAGCCAGATATCGGGGTAAATGCTGAAAGATCTGAGAGACAAAGGAACAAGCCACAGCCACCTCTCACATCACCAACTCCTCAATCAAAAAAGACTCAGCTCCTGTCTCCTCTTGCCTTATATTTCTTTTTTTCTGCCCAGACTTATCACTTCCTGTCTCAACCTCCTTAGTGGTGGGATTAAAGACATGTGTGCCTCCTCAGTACTGGGAGCAAAGTCATGAGATCCCAAGTGCTGGGATTAAAAGTGTATCCCACTTCTGCCTGGCCTCTATGGCTAACTAGTGCCTGGATTTTCCCTGTGATCTTCAGGAAAGCTTTATTTGTTAAAGCATACACAAAATACTACCACAAGCATAATGTAAGACAGAGAATTCATAACTAATATTAAGTCTCCATGCCATGAATTGGGGGCTGGTGGTCAAAGAAAGTCTGCTATCCTTTTGTATTACACCTACTTCACCCAGGTTGTCCTGAAAGGTATTGAAATGCCGTATTATAGAACTTTAGCTTATAAAACATTCAATAGTGTGTTATCAATAAATAGTGAAAGGGATGTGGAGCTCGGTGTTAGAGCATGTCCCAGCATATGCATGGCCCTAAGTGTAGTGATCTGTCTCTTTGTAGAGGATAGAACATATTCTCCAATTAGTATATAATTCTGCTTTTAGACTGTTTCCCTAATGGTTTATTCTCAGTAGCTCTTTGTTCTACCCTCTAAGATTGCCACACTTTTAATAAACATGTGGTCTATGATTATTATTAAAGAAGTTTATTATCCTTGTGAGTTGTAGGGGAAATTTGGCAGTCAGGAAGTGATTTACATTTTACATAGTCTATAGACTATTTATCACAAACTACTTTGAAGATACAATTAAGAAGTAAGATATTTGTGGTTTTCATTTTTATTTTCCTTGTATGCCTTTCTCTCTTTATTGTTATTAATTACTCTGAGTAGAGAAAATTTGTGGTGGGTCATATATGGTTGGAGTATATCCACCATTAATAATTAATAATTAAGTGATAGAAATTTTCTCTAAGTGTGCTGTTATGGGGGTCATTAATCACTTTAGAATAAGGCTTTGTGGGAAGTGCAAGGGTCTTGGACACCCTTGGAAAAGACCAATTCTAGTCTTGTGGATCTGATGAGTTCCCTTAAATTAGATTGCTAAAAACAGCAACAACAACAAAAATGTGAGCCTGTCTCCTACTGAGTTTATTTCTTCCTATCTTATTATGTGACCTCTCTCCCACACATGTCTCTTCTCACCCAGATAACATCTCTCATGCTGTGATATAGGCAAAAGGCCTTTACCAGGTACCACCAGATAGGAATAGCCAACATTTTAAAATATATTTGCATTTGTTCCTTAAGAATTTCATACATGCATACAATGTATTTTGATTATATTTACCCCAATTATTCTTCTTAAATCTTCCCACATTCAACCTCATTTCAGACCCCCTTCCCATTTCATATAGTTTTTAATTTTGTTGGCTACATACTCATGTGTGTGGGCGCATCCACTAGAAAATGGTTGACCAACCAGGGGCAACACCCTTGAATAACACTGACTCCTGCACACTATCAGCATCCATCATATGACAGTAGGTCTTTAGTTAGAGGTAGGTGCTAGTGAGCCACTCATGTCTTCATGGAATGTTGACTGTCTGAAATTTGTAGTAATGGTCTTGTGCAGGTAACCATACTTGCTGTGAGTTCACAAATGTATAAGTCCTTCCTGTCAAGAACACACTGTTTTATTCATTTCCTGCAATAATCTAGCTCTTACAATCTTTTTTGTCCCTTTAGACAACTGTTCCTGAATGTTGGGGTTGGGGGGAGTGTTGAGGGGTATGACATAGATGTTTTATTTGTGACTGAGCATTCCACAGGTGTTTTTTCTCTACACTTTGACCAGTTATAACTTTATATTTCAATCACTGGTTGCTGCACAAAGAAGCTTCTCTGATGGACTGAAAGCAGCATTAGCCTTTGGGTATAAAGAGTTGAATTTAGAGGACAGCTCCATACTATGTCCACTTCAAAAAATAATAGTAGGTTCACATCTGGGGTCTATGAGCCCCACAGTCATAGATTCTTGGTCATATTGTCAGTACCAGGCATGTAGGGGCCATTAAAAGGGAGGGCAAAGAAAGATTTTTAAAGAAGAGGAAAGAGTAGAATACAGATGATATACAGTGGAAAGTGGGAAGAATTGGAGAGAGTTTTAAGTGGGGAGAATGGTAGGACAGAGATGTATAAGGAAAGAGTGGTAATTAACAATGAGGATGTTTAAAAAATCCATATAGAAACCCAGTATTTTACAAGATATATATATATATATATATATATATATATATATATATATATTCATTCTTTGTGAATTTCATATGAAGAGTTTAATTGGAGTAAACATAGACAGAAGAAAATGGTCCTCTCAGAAGCCATATGTTTCCATTAGGTGTACTATTTCTGTGAAGAGACACCATGATCATGGCAGCACTTATAAAGGAAAATATTTAATTGTCAAGGGCTTAGAGTTCAGGGGTTTAGTCCATTGTCATTATGGCAGAAAGCATGGCAGCATGCAGTCAGACATGGTGCTGGAGAGGTCGCTGAGAGTTTTGCATCCAGATTGGCAGGCAACAGGAAGAGAGAGATAGTGACACTGGGCTTGGCTTGAAAGTTTGAAACCTCAAAGCCAACCCCCAGTGACATACTTCCTCCAATAAGACCACACCTACTCCAACATGGACACACCTCATAGGCTCACAGGGAAAGGCACTATGGGGGCCATTTCTTCAAACCACCATACCCCAGGTTGCTAAATAGAAAAGTTTGGTGTTAGAGTACCATGGGCAGAATGCAGAATACCTCCCATGAAGTTGTGGGAAATGTCTTAGAGACCCACAAAAACAATGCAATCTGTTATTGTTCTTGGTTGTCCACCAGAACTTCATAATAGCCTTATTGTTTAAGATGTGACATATTTTGATCCAGAGGACATGGAGAAATCTAGCTCAATTTATCTGTAAGTTTTCTCTCTGCCATGAAGCTTTCAAAATACTAGAAATTGATATGTAACCTTCTGGGATAGAAAAGTTATCAACAGTCTTACACAGCTATAAAATTCACCTGCCATAATGTCCAGCCTGACATGATATGCCCAGCAGAATAATAGTTATTAATTTATCCACATTCTTACTGACTGGAAAGACTAATCTTTAAACTTTAATCCTTTAAACCTATAAGCCTAATAAACATATTCTTTATAAACTACACAACACAGTCATGGGTAACCTGGTAAAGCAATATATACTTGCCTAATTCAAGCCTTATGGACATATTGATCTATACTCTTCCCACTGCATTTAGCATGTACTAGTATCTGATCTCTGAACCTATTATCATATGGTTTATGGTTGTCTTCCAGCCTTTTTATTTTTAGTATATGTTAATAATAAAAATAGATTTCATTATATTTCTGAATGTACATACCATGTACATCAAAATATTTGTCTCAACTCCATTATATAATTTATCAAGTTATGCCTGCCCTTTTCCACTTCCACATCCCCATGGAGAAAGAAATTATGCTCCCCACTCTTTCACACCCTTTATCTTTTGGATTCAACATTTCAAAAGAAAAAGTGCCATATTTGTGTATTTGTAAGATTAGTTGCTTTCACTTAATACTGTCATCTCCAGTTGCATCTATTTTCCTTTTTATGATTGAATAAAATTCCAGTGTGTTTATAGATCACATTTTCTTTATCCATTCATTTGTTGGTGAATATTTTGGCTGATTTTCTTGCTTGTATACTATGTCATTCTATAATTATATATCAATTACTTTATCAGATACTGATACCATTGTGACAAAATACTCAATGTTTGCTAGATATAAAGACATTGCAATTTATAATAATTCCAGACATGATTTTTGGTGTCTTGAAGGTGTACAGTGTTTTCACTGGTCTCAATCCTGACATTGCAGTTTTTAAGAATTTGCAACAGACCTGAAACTTTCTAAAGTTTTACTCAAACTTTTAGCATTCAACTTAGAAGACTGGAAAAGCTGAAGTCTGGGTAAGCCTCTCTACAGGTATTTCTTCTAATTCTATATTTATATACCTTCCTACGATGAGGTATTTCTTCTAATTCTATATTTATATACCTTCCTATGATGTCTAGTTTCAAAATATGGGAGGAAAAATCTTTCACCTCTTAATCTTTAAGACAAGATACAGAATATCATTAACCCTGTTATAATCTATGATAAAAAAAATAAGTCAAGAGATCATATGTGGTCCACATAAAATTTAAATAACTGACCTTCCATTTTCATAGGTGGCATGAGCTTGCAGAAATTGGAACAATTGTTGAAGATTGCCAGACTTAGTGGATCACCCTACGTAAAATAATGCTTTATAGGTTCCAGGTTCGATGCTGGTTGAGGCTGGATTCAAGACTCACTGGGCATGTTTATCTCTAAAATGTTAACTAGAATAAAATTCACTAGAATGCTTAAATAATCAATATTTGTGACATTTCACTTCATCTAAAACATGCTAATAGAAATATAACTTTTTGAGCAAAATTTAATTCATAGGCAAATTTCAAAAGAACCTCTTGATTCAGTTCACAAGTAGCTTAGATTTCTGTATCCGTAATAATTGAGCCTGAGTATAAACAGCTCTACTGACAGGTTACTCTGAGTGACTTTAGGATTTTTCAGAGAGACATCCTATTAAGCTGATTTTACTATATACAGCATAAAGTCGAAACTGGGAATAGGCATTTTTAAATCATTAAAGGCAAAAGGCAAAAGAAGTAGCTTTCTTTTCTCAATTGTCAATGAAGCAGAACATTAAAACAATGTCTACTTCTTAAGAATCATTAATCAGTTTTAATATATTTTCTGAACTCTAAAGTTTAAAATGAGTTCTATTCAAAGTGCTTTATGTATTATAGAATCTTAAATATGACTTGGAGATACAATAAACTAATGGATTTCAAGAGAATATTTTTAACATTTACAGGGATGAGGCAGATAAAATCATAATTGAATCCAATTGAAGGAAAATTAAATTGATCTGAGTGGAAGAATAATTCTATACACTGAAAAGAATCCTTTATTCAAGACATAATACAAAATGAAATAATTTCAACTCAAATACATTGAAATAAGCAGCATTTCTCCATCAAATTTCAACAAATTTTGATAACTATTTCTCTTGATACTTATTACAAATAATTAAAGGGTATTGAAAAACTTGTGGTAAATCTCTACACTTCACTTTCAAAGTTTTAGAACAGTTAATGCCTTCCTCTTTTCAACTCTTTATCTTGGTATTTAAAAGTTAATTGATAAAAGAAATAGCTAACTCATGGGATTCACATGTTTGAGAAAATAATTCCTTCCTTAAGGAAGAATACACATATAACTTCATATATAAATGGTTCCTATTCTAGCTGGGTCTGGTGACACCTGAAAAGAATCTCAGAATGGTAGAGGCTGAATCAGGAAGATAACAAATTACAAGACAGTCTGGGATATGTAGTTCTTTGCCACTCTAGGCTACACAGGGAGAGTGGTCTTAGAAAATAAACAGAAGTTTGTCTTCCTAATTTTTACACTTAACAAGTGTAATTTTACATTACTTTGCTTGAGAAACAGGGAAGAAAGAGACTAAAATAGAAAGATGAATGAATATACAGATACAGCAAGTGTCTCATACATTTAAATTTAAATAAAAAGAAGTTGATTTTTGTCGGCTATTTTTTGCTTGAAAAAATACTCCTCTGGTAAAAACTGCCATAACTGGAGACATTTTCCTCAGATTGTCTTGTTTAAGCAAAGACTCCCACAGATTTGCTGAGCTGCCCCTTGACTTTGAGAAAAAGTTGACATTGTTCATGATGATAGGCTTTCACTAAAAAAGGACATGATTTCCAGTATTGATTATGAGTATGTGTTTTAGTTCCTCTCAGAACTCACTCATGCAAAATGACCCATGTTCTCATTTTTGTAGCTGTGCACTATTGATTGACTTTAAATTTTTATTAAGTATTTTCAGGAAGAACTGAATTAGGAAATGGTTTGCTTCACTTTTATTTTTTTCAAATTCATTTTTTTGTTTTCTTATTAAGAAAAAATTTTCATTCATTTTATACACTAATCAAAAATCCCCATTTTCCCTCCTCCTGCCCCACCCAGCCTCCCCCTCCCAACCCACCCCCCACTTCCCCCACAAGAAGGCAAGGCCTCGCATGGGTAGGCACATCCAGTAGAGGCAAATCCAAGCCCTTCCCCCTGCCTCAAGGCTGCAGGAGGTGTCCCATCATAGGGTAACAAATACCATGCCTGATATAGTGTAGAAACTAAGAATTGAAGTTTTTACTTGGATAGATTTTTCATCTTAAGTGTATGTGTTCATATCTCTGTGTGCAGGTGCATACAGGGTACTTGGTATGTGACAAGGTGAGAGAACAGCTCCTCTAGTCCTCACCTTTCACATCATTTGACATAAAACTCTTGTTCTCATCTGTGCATGCCAGGATAGGTAACCAGCAATTTTAAAGGTTTCATTTGTCTCCATCTCCCAAATTACCATAGGAGTGCTTGGATTACAGATATATGTTACTGAGATGAACAGCTTTTAAAGCTGCATATTATAGAAAATGATCACAAGTATTTGTAGGACATATAGCTTTTCTTGTGAATACTCTAAAATGCAAATCCAAACAACTTTGAAATTCCATCTTATACCTGTCAGAGTGGCTAAGATCAACAACACAAGTGACTTGCTCAACTATGTCAATTGCAGCTTTATTTGTAATAGCCAGAACCTGGAAACAACCTAGGTGCCCTTCATCTGAAGAATGGCTAAAGAAAATATGGCACACTTACACAATGGCATATTGCTCAGTTGTTAAAAAACAAAGACATCATGAAAATTTCAGACAAGTAGATGGAACTAGAAAAAAATCATCCTGAATGAGGTAATTCAGACCCAGAAAGACAAACATGGTATGTATGCACTTAGAAGTGGATGTTAGCTGTAAAAAAAAAATTCCTTTCAAATAGTTGGTTGGATAATGACTCCCCAAACAATGCAGTTATTTATAGACATTGGTCACCTTTCAGTGGTTGAGGGTGGGCAACTATTGCTGAAGCTATCACACAGTTAGGACAAAAGACCCACGATTTATGATAGATCTCACCTGAGAGCTTCTTTGAGAAGCTAGACTAGAGCAACTCTAGTCTAGCTTCCATGTTACCATAATGTAATATACAAGTTGAAAAGGAGAAGAGCAAATAAATAGTCCCCACCAAGCTAAAACCTTCATGAATCATGAAAATTAGCAGCATGACAAAATATTCATGAAGGTGCAGTAAGTGGCACTCACATGTTGGTGGTAATGAAGAGCTGTCTAATTGGACTTAAAACCACTCAGTAGAATGGGCATCTTCCTTTTACTGAAAACCTAGCCAGCTTCCCACATCTAATGACATTGTTGACATTAGAAATGAATCTACTATTATCACTTAGCTAGATCAGCAGAGGTTTTTTTTTTCTTTGCATTAGTAAAATAAGCATTTTGTGTTTAATATGAACTGTAAAAATCCTCTCTGTTTGTCATTATCTTCTTACTTTGCTCCTGCCAATTTTTTCACATATGTAAATTATTATTTGTGTACTCAAAATGTATAACATCAAAGACACTGTTATAGGCTAAAACATATTTCCCTCAAATGAAGTAATCCAAAATGCCTAAAAATTTTTTGTATTTTTGAGTCATGACCTTAAAAAAAAGGAAATTAAAATTTCATAAGGGTGGATTGTAGCATGAATCTTAGAAGGTCTTAATAATAAAATCAAACCTGAGCCAGGTATTGGGGTAAATGCTGAAAGGTCAGAGAAATAAAACAAGCCACAGCTATCTCACCTCGCTGAATCCTCAGCTGGTCTTGCTTCCTCAGACTGGAAGCCTCTATGTCCTCATATCCAAATGACTCTCAGCTGAACTGCTGCTAGAAGCCTGAATGCTTAACCAGGCCAAATGCTTCTCCAGGCCAAATGCTTCTCCAGGGCAAATGCCTCTCCAGGGCAAATGCCTCGAGTTTCTGGTCCTCACGCCTTATAAACCTTTCTGCTTTCTACCACCACTCCCTGGGATTAAGGCTTGCTTTCTGGAATTAAAGGCATGTGTCACCATGCCTGGCCGTTTCCAATGTGGCCTTGAACTCACAGAGATCCAGAGGGATTTCTGTCTCTGGAATGCTAGGATTAAAGGCGTATGCTACCACTGCCCATCCTCATGTTTAATATTGTGGCTGTCCTGTTCTCTGACCCCAGATAAGTTTATTAAGGTACACAATATTTTGGGGAACACAATACCACCACAGTGGATTCTAATCCAATGTTTGGTCTTTGCAGCAGACAGTTGTTACATGTACACACAGAGGGTCACCATATGAAGACATGCAGGAAACCATGGTATAAAAAACCAATAAGGGAGCTCCTAATAGAAATAATCCTGACATCATCTTTATCTCTGATTTTAAGCCTTAATAACAATGAGTAATACATTTTTTGTTATATGAATAATCCACTTGATGGTATATTCCCCCAGCTGCCTAAGAAAGCAAAGACATTTTACAAGAAATATTTATATCATGCGATACTGGGATTATAAGAGAAGATGGAATCTTTCTAAAAATAGTGAAAAACAAAACAAAGGACCAAACATTTTAAGGACATAGGTGGTTTTGACTCTTAAATAGAGTATATTAAATATACCATTACAAGTTAAATATTTGTGAAAGTGAAAACTCAGAAGTATCTGAGAGATAAAATACCATTTACAGATCTGAGAGTGGTTGTACAAGTCTGTAATACCAGAACAAGGAAGTCTGAGGTGGGAGGTTTGTGAGTTTGAGGTCACAGGGATGCATAGGGAGATTCTGTGGAGCTTTGACAGATACAAGAAGCAACAAATGATCAAAACTTCATAGAAAAAATAATTTTCATTATGTGTAATAAAATATGTGGCCATTCTAAAATAGTTGTAGAGAGTGAGTTTACCATTTAAACACACCATATACAATTCTGTCTCCACATTGCTAGGTGTGATATTTACTTCTATATTAATGGAATTTTCACTCTCTGTGGCAAATCACATTTACTCTTCTGGAATCATCCCATAGTCCTTCTTTCCTTTGACTGTTTTCTTGCATGTTCCCTTTCTGCAATGACCCAATGAGTACAGGTTGTTTTATGTATATAATAATGGGTACAGAGCCATTCACTGGAACATGAACAACATATCAAGGATTATATAACTAAATAAAACTGACCCTCCATTAGCAGCTATCAAACATCCAGGGGTCTCCAGTTAGGCTGGAGACTTCTGAGCTCTTATACCCTCTATACTGGAATAATGACTGGCTTCATCTTGTGCAGGTCCTGGGTAGGCAACCACAGCTGTTTAGAGTTTGTAAATGTAGTAGCCCTGTCATGATGGGAACACACACTTTTGCTCTTCTTTGCTTTTCAATGATGGTCCCTAAGCCTTGGGGGGGGTCACCTGTGATATGGAAATCAGTTATTTTAAGAAACATTTTTATTACTTAGAGCCTTTCATTTTTTTTTTAATTGAGAATAGATTCTTCTCTCAGAATGTACCCTTACCACAATTTCCCATGACTCCACTCATCCCAGTTCCTCCAACCTCCCCCTCTCTCCCAGATACACTCCACCTATATCTCCCTTAAGAAAAGGGCAGGGCTCCAAGAGAAAACAACCAAACACAACAAGAGAAGGCAAAAGCCTTGCCTTAGGGATACTATTGCTTTGAAGAGACACTATGACCATGGCAACTCTTACAAAGAACACATTTAATTGAGGTGTTTGGTTACAGGTTCAGAGGTTCAGTCCATTATCATCACATGATGGGGAGTATAGTGGCATGCAGGCAGATGTGGTGCTGGCTACATCTTGACCAGAAGACAGCAGGAAGTGGACTGTCTGTCATACTGGGTGAAGTTGGAGAAAAGAGGACTCATACCCCACCCCGCACAGTGACACACTTCCTCCAACAAGACTAAACCTACTCCAACAATGCCACCACCTCCTAATAGTGCCACTCTCTTTGGGGGGCATTGTCCTTCAAACAACCACATTCCACTCCCAGGTCCCCAAAGTATTGCAGCCATATCATAATTCAAGAATGCATTCAGTCCAAATTCAAAAGTCCCCATAGTTTATAACAGTCCTAAACTTGTTTCAAAGTCCAAAGTCTTTTTTGAGACTCATGCAGTCTCGTAACTATAATCCCAGTAAAAATAATATCAATAGGAAGATTACAAATTTCCCACATATAATGGCATATTAACATTAAAAATGCAGGAAAGGGAGTACAGAGAGGAAATACTGGACCAAAACAAGACCAAAAACCAGGTGGGCAAATGCCAACCTCTGCATCTTTATGTCTGATATCAAAAAGCTCTTCAGGTCCTCAACTCTGTTCAGCTTTGTTAACTGCAACACACTTTTTTCTACTGGGCTGGTTCCACTCCCTGTTAGCAGCTCTCTTTGGCAAGTATCCAGTGACTCTGGCATCTCTAACATCTTGGGTTCTCAAAGGCAATCCAGGCCTCAACTTCATAGCTTCATGCAATAACCTCTTTATTAGGCCTACATTCAGCGAAATCCCTGACACATGCCTGGCCTCAGTGGCTTTATTATTCCATAATTCCTTTCTTCTGTCCTTAACTCTAAAGCCAGAACCATGTGGCAGAAGCTGCCACGTTCTGCTGCTTGCTGGGCTGGAACATGGACCCCTCATTCAATTACATTTTCACCAGCTTTCTATCCTTCAAAGCCTAAGCTGGGCTGTCCTGAAACTTGCTCTGTAGATCAGGCTGACCTGGAACTCAGAGACCTGCCAGCCTCTGGCACCCTATTGCTGGGATTAAAGGTGTGCTCAACCACACCTGGCTCTAAGCTTTTCTTTAGTTCCTTTTTACAAGTTGGAAAATTAGCTGGCAGGGATCTTGCCCTGAGGTCACCACTTCCTATATTCCATTTCTCAATCTGTTTATCTTCTTGAACATGGGATTTAGCTCCATTCCACTTCCTGGTGCTCATTCTTCCTCAAAATTTACATTTTGTAATTTACCCTGCTCAGCTTGCTTCTTTTCATTATAAATCTTCATCAGTTACTACTAATATGCACACAACAGAGTCTATACTAGGCTGTTTTGAGACTTCTTCTGCCAATGGAATTAATCCAAAACTCTTCACTTTAGCCTCAAGCAGACTCTTTGGACAAGGGCAAAAGGTAGCTACTCTCTTTAACAAAATATCACAAGAACAATTTCTAGGACATACTAAAATTGTTCCCTGAAACCTCTTGAGCCAGCTCCCAACATTTCAAATCTTTATCAGCTCCATTGTTTTCCATGTTCCTACTAGTATACCCCCATTAAGCAGTGCTTAAAGCATCCCATTGCTTTCCTAACCCAAACTACCAAAGTCCATACTACTCCAAACAAAAGCATAGTCAGGCCTATCACAGAAATACTCTAGTCCCTGACACCAACTTCTGTCTTAGAGTTTCTATTGCTGTGAAGAGACACCATGCCCATGGCAACTCTTTCAAAGAAAACATTTAATTGAGGTGTCAGCTTACAGTTTCATAGGTTCAATCCATTATCATCATGACAGGGTGCATGGTGGTATGCAGGCAGATATGGTTCTGGCTACATCTTGACCCGAAAGAAGAAATTATAAAGTAAACTGTCTGTCACACTGATTGAAGCTGGAGAAAACAGACCACATAGCCCCACCCCCACAGTGATCCACTTCCTCCAAGACCAAACTTACTCCAACAAGGCCACACCTCCTAATAATGCCACTCTCTTTGAGGGCCATTTTTACTCAAACCGTTACAAGCCTTCATATCTAAGACATACAAAGCAGAAAAGAGTCCCAAGAGCAGGCAAAAGAGTCAGAGACACACTGCCTCACACTGTTAGGAGTCCCAAGAAACCACCAAGTTAACAGCTGTAATTTATATGCAGAGGATCTGATGTAGACCCACTCAGGCACCAGGCTTGCTGTTTCATTCTCTCTGAGCCCATATGAGCCCAGCATAGTTGATTCAGTGGGCTGTTCCCCGGTGTCCTCTATCCCCTCTGATTCCTAGAATCATTCCTCTACCTCTTCTGGAGAGTTCTCTGATCTCCAATGGAAGAAGCCTATGGATACCTCTAATTTAGACACTCTTTCTCATAACGTCTGGCTGTGTGTCTGTGCACTATTCCTGTCTGCTGTCAAAGAAGCCTTTCTGATGACAACTGGACAAGGCACTGATTCTAGGTCTCTGGGCTATTCAGTCTCTGTTTCCTGGCCATCCAGGCAGTGCTGGGCATGGGATCCATCTCATGGTCTGGGCCTCAAGTTAAACCAGACATTGGTTGGCTACTCCCACATGTTCTGTGCCACCATTGCCTCAGCACATCTGGTAGGCTGGAGAGATAGCTGGTTGAAGATTTAGTGACTCGGTTGGTGCCAAGTTTTCTCTTTTAGTACCCTACAGAGTGACTTTCTGCACCAAAGAGACTAGAACATAGAGGTGAAGGCTTACCGAAGCCTCAATGGGGGTTGGAACTTCCAGATCAAAGCTGGAATGGCTACCAACTACATTTGTAGATATTGTTTAAATTGGACTTTGTCATGGAATATCTTATTTTCTCCATCTATGATGATCAAAATTTTCCTAGGTATAGTTATCTGGACTAGCGTCTGCAGCACTAAACTCTTCTGGCTTTTAGGGTGTCCATTGAAAAGTCAGGTTTGATTCTATTAGTTCTGCCTTTATATGTTAAAGGCTTCTTTGGTCTTCTTCCCTTGCTTCTTTTAATATTCTTTGTTATTGTTTGTTTTTAATACTGTTTGTTCCTTTGCAGCTTTTAATATTGTTTGTTCTGTATGTCTAATGATTTGATTATTTTGTAGCGAGAGGACTTTATTTTCTGGTCCAGCCTATTTGGTGTTCTGTATGTTTCATTTATATTTATATGCATCTCCTTCTTTATGTTAGGAAAAAATTCTTCTATGATTATGCTGAAAATATTTCCTGGGCCTTTGAGCTGAGATTCTTCTCCTTCCTCTATTCCCATTATTCTTAGTTTTGGTCTTTTCATAGTGTCCCAGATTTCCTGGATGTTTTGTGTCAGGGGTTATTTTAGATTTAAAATTTTATTTGACTGATATATCCATTTTTCTATTATACCTTCAGTTCTTGATATTCTGTCTTCCATCCTTTGTATTCTGTTGGTGAAGCTTGCCTCTGTATTTCCTGTTCATATTATTAATTATTCCATTTCCAAAATTCCCTCAATTTGTGTTTTCTTATTGCTTCTATGTCCATTTTCACTTCTTGAACATTTTTATTTCTTTCCTTTAACTGTTTGTTTATTCTTGGCTTTCCTTAATGGATTTATTCATTTCCTCCAATTGTTTGTGTTTTCCTGAATTTCTTTTTTTTTTCCTTTTGGTTTTTTCGAGACAGGCTTTCTCTTTGTATCCTTGGCTGTCTTGGAGTTCGCTCTGTAGACCAAGCTGGCCTTGTACTCATAGAGATCTGCCTCCCTCCCAAGTACTGGGATTAAAGGTGTGTGTTACCACTGCCAAGCTTTCCTTGGTTTCTTTAAGGGTTTTATTCATTTCTTCTTTAAGGACCTCTATCATCTTCATATAGTTGGTTTTAAGGTTGTTCCTTCAGCTATGCTGAAACATTCAGGGCCTTGTGTGGTATGATAGCTGGGCTCTGATGCAGACATATTGTTCTTACTGTTATTGTGTATTGGGGTGATTATAGGTCTATGTGCTGATTTCTCAGTTTGTCTTTGTTGGGGAGGTGTTTTGTTCCTTGTTTTTTTTTTTTGTTTCTTCTCTGGATTATCAGAGAACATGTTGGTCATGTGTGGCCTGTTTTTATGGTCTGCTTGGCTGGTGTGTTCATGGAATGTACTTGCTGGTGTTGGAGGCTGGGGGAAGGGGAGGCCCAGAGTGATGATCTGTGAGATCCACAGGAGGCATGGACATTGAGGAAGAGAGACTGCAGCTAGTGTTCTATTTCAGAGCTAGGGACAACCCTGAGTATTAGATTTGGAGGAACAGAGAGGGTGGAGAGAGCCCAAGGGCAACCTACCTGGTCTTCTGGCAGGCTTTTCCTATGGTTGAACAAGGTGTGTCCACCTGAGTTGGGGGCTGAGACCCAGCAAGGAAGGGGCAAGGGAGGCCAGGGCAGGATGGTTTGTAGAGTCCACAAAGGCATGGACAGGGCAGAGGGGATGCTGCAGGTGGTGTTATGTTGCAGTGTTAGGGATGACCCTGGGGATTGGGTATGGGGACAGAGAGTGAGGTCTTTTCAATTTTTATGTGTATCATTTTGAATAGTAGATAATCTAATCTTAATAAAGAAACATGTAAATGTAATTTTATAAAAATTTAAAACACATTTTTTCATTATGTAATTAAATTTGTTTTTAAAAGCTTGATTATTTTCTTTACTTGTTTTTAATATGTATTTAATTAAAATAGAATTGCATCAATTCCACCCCTCACTTTCCTCCCTAAAGACACTCCCAGTTATCCTCCGTCCTAACCATCTCATGCACTCCTAGGATGATAGCCTCTTTATATGTGTGTGTGTGTGTGTGTGTGTGTGTGTGTGTGTGTGTGTGTATGCTCATGTGCATACGTAAATATATAAATACAATAGGTTGAGTCCATTTTTATTTTTTGTGCATATGGTTTCAGGACTGCCCTCTCTGTATTTGGCAGCCAAATTAGTTTCTGGTAGTTTTGTCTGGGTATAGAATCCCAAATTTTTTTTCCTTCCACATCAGCACATCCATTGATATTGCCATTGTTTCAGTGTTGTTTATGCAGCCATTTCTAGGAGAGACTGTTTCACAGGAGACTTCCTGTGTTCTAGATGCCAGAAGCTTCAAGACTTCTGGCTCTTATATTCTTTCTACTACCATTACTATGAAGTTCTCTGAGTTATAGAGGCAGGAGCTGTGATATAGACATACAAGAATTAGATCTAAGTGGATCAAAGACTTCAATTTGAAACCTGAAACATTGAAACTGCTAGAAGAAAACACAAGCAGTACCCTACAGTGTATAGATATAGGAAAGGACTTTCTGAATAGGACTCCATTTGCCCAGGAATTAAGGCCAACAAGTGGAAAGTGGGTTGTTTCAAAACTAAAAAGCTTCTGTACATCTAAGGAAACAAACAATTGAGTGAAAAAGGAATCTACAGAATAGGAGAGCTGACAGGGGATTCGTATACAGATTATACAAATAACTCAAATACAGGAAACAAGGGGCCCACATAAAAAAATGGGTTAGGCTTCTAAACAGAGTTCAAAATAGAAGAAATAACAATGAACAAGAAATATCTCAAAAATGTTGATCACTCTTAGCAATTAGAAAAATGAGAACAAAAAAACTTTGAGATTTCATCTCACCCCAGTCAGAACAACAAAAACTGACAACAAATCCTGGAGAGGTAGTGGAGAAAGAAAAACCCTTATCTACTCTTGGTGGGAAAGCAAATTGGTGCAGATACTTTGGAAATAATTTATGTAGAATAAGAGTCCTAAAAAGAAAATAGCTAAATTTCTTAGTCTAAAATTATTTATTTGAATTCACATAATTTCATTAGACTCATTTTTTAAATTCTTATGTCAGTGCATGTGTGTATGTATGTTAGTATGTGTGTGGACACCACTGTGCATGCAAGTTGGTCAGATAACAATTTACGAAAGTCAGTTCTCTCCTTCCACTATTTGGGGCCTAAGAATCAAACTTAGGAAGTCAAGCTTGGAAACAACATAGTGCCTTTTTACAGTGAGGCATTGTTATTGCACTTAAGAAGACTTATTAAATGATATCTACATAGTGGAGATGAATAAAAAATATTAACTTTTCTAATGGACATTCATAACAAGAATTTTAAAAATCCTGTATTTTGGACACAATCCCAAATCAGAGTTAAACATGGGAATAAATACAACTTGGAAAATAGTCTTGTCTCCCTCGGGGGAAAATACTTATTTTTAACATTGAAATAAATGTATCTTAAAGTAAATGGGACTTTAATTAATACTTTTTGGTACCTATTATCTTGTGAGTCACTTTTAACTGTTGAGAAAATGTGTATGATAAACTTCCCATGTTCCCTGGAGACTCAGGTTGAAGGTTTACTTGAAAACTGATGTATTTTTGGAAGCAATTGGTATCTAAAGGATCTTACCTAATTAATAAATTAACTCCTTAATGAATTAACAATTCTATGCTGTTACCTGGAGGTGTTGGAAAATAGGAGGTGTCACCTTCTTAGTGGATGAAGGGAATGGTCAATGTGTCCTGTTAGATATACCTTGCCCAAATCCCTTTTCTGTTGCTTAAGTTTTCCTGCCTGGCCCACGGTCAGGATAAATCTCTTTTACCTGCCAGTCCCACAGCCGCTCAGACCCAACCAAGTAAACACAGAGGCTTATATTGCTTACAAACTGTATGGCCGTGGCAGGCTTCTTGTTAACTGTCCTTATAGCTTAAATTAATCCATTTCTATAAATCTATACCTTGCCACATGGCTTGTGGCTTACCGGCATCTTTACATGCTGCTTGTCCTGGCGGCTGGCTGGCAGTCAGTCACTCCTTCTGCCTTCCTGTTCTTTTTATTCTCTCTGTTAGTCCCGCCTATACTTCCTGCCTAGCCACTGGCCAATCAGTGTTTTATTAGCAACACATTTACCATACAGAACATCCCACAGCA
>CABHPQ010106596.1:0-21859 GCA_902168405.1 Peromyscus aztecus
GTGTTATTTCACATAACCTGTGCCCAGTCAGAAATACTGAAGTAATTAACATGGAAAAATGCCAGGTGCAGATTCTATGAACACTTTTTCAGGCTTTCTTTCCATCTTGGTTCCACAGGTCAATGCTGCTCATCAAGCAGTTAACTCTACCATCATCTAGCAAGGACTGTGTTACCAATATTGCATGAAGGGACACTGTGGTCATGGCTCTTTCAAGTGTCCTAGTATTAAAATAAGTACATTTGCTGCCTCTTCATTAACTAGCTATCTCCCATACTTGAACGAACTTAACAGGCATAGCCAAATGTCAAAGCAATAGCTTTTTGTGTGTCCTGTGAGTTCAAGCTCCAGGGAAAGGATAACTGGGCGGTTAGGACCGTGGAAAGGCAGAGAGCTTACTGTAGGCCAAGTTGTCAGTTTGCCCTGTGCATTAAAACAAGTTCAAATTGCTCTGCCTGAGCCTGCCATTAGCAGTTGCGCTGTTGTTACATTATGCATGGCATTTGACTATTCATAGGGAGAAAAATACAGTGTTTTCCACTAGTGGTTTCCTATGAGTTTAAGTCCACAAATTACCACAGATGTTTAGGCTGATGTGCAGCATCTTTGCACGTCTGTTATGCTCATGCTACATTTATTATTAATGTGAATGCCACGTGAGGAACTAAAAGCAATAAGATTTCTATCAGCTCTGGTTTCATTCACTAAAATGCTCATGAAAATATGACATTGTGTTCATCTGGTAGTCTAGGAACGACGGGAAAAAGTTCTTTGAGATTTGTTGTACATCACAGCTAGTGCAAGAGAGTATAAGATGGGAACCCAATGTAGGTTAAAGCTGATGTAGTTGTTTATGAAACCAGGATGTGATGGCATTTAAGGATGACTGCTAATTCTGGATCATAACCAATTTTATACACTGTAGCAAAAGCAGCATACAAACTACAATGTATTCATTCACATACATTTATTAGTATTTGAGATTAAAATAACTATATCATTTCTCTCATCTACCTTTCCGCACTTGTCTCTCTGTCAAATTATGGCCTTGTTTTCTTTAGGAGTTGTCACACACACACACACACACACACACACACACACACACACACACACACGCATTCATGCATGCACATATTTCTCCCTCTCAGCATTCTTTAGTTGCCTCTGTCTAGGGTTGAGACCTGTTGAGATTTTCACCTTCAACATTCATATGTCTATTGTTGTTTGCCCTGTTCAGGTCATATTTACTTCAAAGTGTTGGTAAGACTTCATGAGTGCAGCTTCTCTGACATTTCTAGGAGACATAATCTCATAGCAAATTTCAAGGTCCTCTCTGGATCTTATATTCTTTCTGCCTGTCTTCAGCAATAATCCCCAAGTCCTTAGGTTCAGGAATTGTGTTGTAGATATTTCTTTTGGGAATGGGGTCCACAATTCAGTATTTTTATTGCTTGTAGTTTTTTTTTTGTAATGATCCCCATCTAGGGCCAAGAGAAGTTTCCTTGATAAGACATGAGGACTATGCTCATTTATATGTATTAGGATAAATATTTAGAATGTAGTTAGGGGTTATTCTGATTTAGTAAAGCAATGTTGTAGGTTCTCCAAGAACCACAATGTCACCAGCCTCAGGTACTTAGCTAGGGTTCCTGTACAAGGCCTGATGTCCCTCTTGTTGAACAGGCGTTAAGTCCAGTTACAGAGCAGTTGGTTATTGACAAGGTGTGTGTGCCTTAGCGGCCATGTTGGTCACTGGTGTGGTTCATAGGTGGCGTAGCTGTATGGAACTATTGTTTGCTTCTTTGGAAGCTTGCATGGTAGCATAAAAGCTGGTGATAAGGTAGGAGGCTGTCAGGTTAGCTCCAACTTCAATCCTTTGAGTACCATGTCTGAAGTACATGTTGTCTTCCGTCATAGGGACTTACACTCCACTTCTCTCAGAAATCCAAGAGCAAGAGCAATCACCTGAGTGTTTTGGAAGTTTCTTGGAAAACCCTGACTGTCAACTCAAAAGAAGGCTTCTCCAACACCTGGTGTTGGCGTTTTGGTTAGATAGCCTATGGCTTTCAGGGAGAGCTTTGGTAGCCCAGAGGGAAAATTTTATTTTAACTATATAAACATAGATAGACAAAGGCATTTGTTATACATTTTTTTTGGTGTTTTTCGAGACAGGTTTTCTTTGTGTAGCTTTGCACTTTTCCTGGAACTCACTTTGGAGACCAGGCTGGACTCAAACTCACAGAGATCTGCCTGCCTCTGCCTCCTCGAGTACTGGGATTAAAGGCGTGCGCCACCACCACATGGCCTGTTATACATATTTTTAAGGTAGAAAGTTAATAGTGTGATTTCTAATGACTGTTTCAGACATTATTACTGTTATTTACTCTCCTTCTGTATTTATGTCCCTCACTAACTAATCCCTTGTTTTCCTCTTCAGATCACTTGTATCCATCCTATCATCCCCAATCTCTATTGCTCTTCCCTCCTCCCTTGTCTCCCAGTTGACCCTTTTTTACTCTCCTGGTTTTTGTACTTATTCTAGATTATAACCTCACATGTGAAGATGAGGAACTAGGAACCTCAGATGAGAGAACACATGATATTTGTCTCTTGGACCTTAGTTGCCTCACTCAATGTAATCTTTTTTAGTTCCATGTATTTGTCTGCAAAGTACACAGTTTCATTTTTCTTTACATCTGGATAGTACTCCATAATGTAGATACATATCACATGTTAATTGTCCATCCATCAGCTGAAGGGCATCTGGGTTTTTTTTTTTTTGGTCTGTTTGCTATTGTGAATACGGCGGCAATGGACATGACAAAGCAAGTACCTGTAGAGAAGATTGTCTATCTTCTCCTTTGGGATTATATCAAGGTACACTATAGCTGGTTTTCCAGGTGTAAATTTTTAGACTGTTTATATCATGGAATGTTTGTCTTTCTCTTTCAACTGTGGTAGATAATTTTGCTGGGGATATTAGTCTACCGTGGTGATGTTTTGGACTTGGAGTTCTGGACTTGTTTAAGGCTCTTCTTGCTTTCAGAGTTTCCATTGAAAAATCATTTGTTATTCTGATGGCTTTTCATATATATATATAGCTTGTGGGCTTTTTCTCTTTCTGTTTTCTCTTGTTCCTTTGTTCTGTATACTTAGTATTTTAACTATGATATGCCATAGAAATGTTCTCTTATGGTTTACCATATTTGGTGTTCTGTGTGATTGTATCTGTATGGATACATCTTTCTCCAGTTTAGAGAAGTTTTCTTCTGTGGCGGTTGTGAAAACCTGATCTATACCATTGTCCTGGGATTCTTCTCCTTCATCTGTTCCTATGATTTGAAAGTTTGTTCTTTCAAGATGCTCCACACTTGCTACATGCCCTTTTCCCATGTTTATTTAAAAAATTCATAGTTGTTGCTTATTTTGTCTAGATCCTCTGTTGTTGAGTTCTCATATTCTAACTTCTACTTAATTTGTTCTGGATGGCTTATTGGGTTGTTTTTTCACTTCCCTTTCCAATTCAGCTTGAATTTTCTTCAGTGTTTCTCTTTATTGAATTTTGTTTTCAAATCTTGGATTGATCTCATCATTTCTATCAGCTTTAGGTTTTCGTTTTCTTGGGCATCGCCTCCCTTAAGTTCTTTCTCTTCTGTGCTGTTTCTTTGTGCCTTCTTAAAACTCTTGGAGTTCTTTATGAAGTTTATGATGTTTTTCTTTTTTAAACTGTGTGTCCTGGAATTCATCTAAGTAATTTACACTAGCAGACATTTCTATAGGGCTGGCAGATGCTGGCACAATGACACTGACTTAATCATTCACATTGTCTGTACTTCTGCAGTGAGGTCTGGGCTTGTGGTCTTCTTTTGTTTGTTCTGTGTCTGATACAAGAAGAGTATGTTAGGGTCAGAAAAGAGGATGTGCAACATAGGTTGTGTCTAGAGGATGAATATGGCTTAGGTAGAATGAAATCAAATAGATTCAGGGACTTGGAAGGTGCACAAGGGTGTGTCTTGGTCCATGGTAAGTGTTTCAGGATAGGTCTGGGGTTTGGAGTGAGAGAAAGAGGAGGAGGATCAGACAATTATCTCAACTAGACCATAGGGAAGGATTTGTAGCATCTGGTTGGGGAGAGAGTTGGTGTGTTGGTGTCAGGGTTCAGTGTTGGGGTTCAACCCCAAACTATCAAAGGATCCCTTGAAGGGTGGAGTAAGGGACTGGGAAATGATAGATGGAAATATAGATGAAGAAAAAGAAAGAGACATAGAGTAGCTTCTGGAGGGCCCTGGGTCAATACCCAGCAGCCTCAAGTTTATTTCTAAATGACTTTTTATATACTAGGAAGGGGATAGGCACCTAGGATGAGTAAGAGTAGAATATCTTACATTATTATGGTGTTGACCACAAAGTATATTGGGGAAAATTTATGTACCCAATCTCCAAAAATTTATAAATTTAGTAATTGAAATAAATTTTTGAATATTTTACTTGCAGCTTTGACAGCATAAACATAATCACGATATAAATGATAAATTTATTTAAAAATAAAGTAAATTGAAGAGTATCTATATGATTCAAGCCAACATGTGAGGGGTTCAGATCAAAATCACACACACTAGGGTATTTTGGACTTGTCCAGGAATAGTGTCCCACTTTCTGAGAACTAGCTGTGAGACACAGGGTGTCACAACTGAAGGTGACAGGGGCTTGTGTTGCTGGGACAGCTTTCACTTTGGCAAAATATCTGCCACGAAGCCTCCTTCCATGTTCAGTACCCGCAACTGTCACTCTGATTTGGGTTCATGCAAGAACTACAGCGAAGCAAACAAAACAGAACAAAGACATCGCCATCTCAGAAGCGAGCCAAAGGGAGGAAGCTTCAATTAGTCAGTACAAAACAGAAGGATGGACAGCATGAGGAAGTTTTTACAGGAATTCCCAAGGACTCCATTTAGCTGATAATTTTAATGTACTTCCCAATAGACCTATTTAATGAGGAATAATGAAAATTAATGGCCACCGGACAGCGCTTCACTGAACTTTAGGGAGGTTCACACACTGTTATATGGACTCAGCTCTGGCAGAATGATAAGCCACAGCTGAGCAGGTTCAGATGTGGCGCCCCCTTGCTGATTAGTCACGAGTCAGGTGTCAGCGACGACAAAGCATGCTCCCTTGATATTCCTTAATTCATGGCTGGGAGCAGGCTATATATTAATATCTCCACTCTGCAACCTGTGACACAGCTCAGCAGTGCAGAAACTCTTTGATTTTATCACAATATATAAAACCACCCAATATGAGCATGTGAATTGTTATTACAGTGTTTGGATATCTACACAAGTTTCTACGGATGAATGTTTCATTAACATAATTTAATTTTGTGTCATACATCATTTTGGAAATTTCCAGTATAGTTTATTTAGGCAGGAAAGAACTTTCTATGATTTCTTCTACTTATTTTGTAGATTTTTTTTTCTGGACATTGTGTCTTTTTAAATAGAAGGCATTATGTACTACAATTTGAGCTACATACGTCCTGTTAATTCTTTTTCTTGCATTCCAAGCCTCCACTAGAAACCAGTTATCTATTTCCTGTCATTGTACATTAGTTTAATTTTTATAGTATTATTTAATGGAGTCCTAATGCAAGTGCACTTTTCTGTCTGGCTTTCTCATTTTTCATTATTATTCGATTTCAAAGCATGTTTTATTTGTTGATGTTTTATCTCTTTTAATTGCCAGATAGTCTTTTATCTTGCTAGGGTTCATAGTTATGTTTCATGTACATACCACTATTAGTTTATCTATTTACCTACTTTGCTTCATGTGTTGAAGAGTTTCAGTTGAAAAGCTGTGAGCATTCACATTTGTTCATAAGTCACTCCGAAGACAAACATTTTTATTTTCCAAGTGGAAAATCTTCAGAAAGGAACATCTGTGTCACAAGAGAGATGTATGTGACTTCAACAAACCACTGTAAAGTGAGAGTCATGTTTTACCTTCCCACCAATGTAAGAGTTTGGGAATATTTCTGTGGCCAAAGGTTAATACCAAACATGGATATTTGTATTTTTGTCTTAAATTCTTAGTTTTTCTATTACATATATGATGTTAAAAGATCTGAACTGTGGTTTCAATTTGTATTTCTCTAATGGTTTCTGATGTTGAATATCATTTCCTGTGCTGTTTTTTCCATGTGCAGAGGCTCCCTGGTTAATTGCCTATTCCAACACTGTATGTATAAGAATGTTTGGAATTTTGTCTGCCATAAGGAAAGATATGTTGAACACTTTAACCCTCAGAGTGCTAACTTTTTTGGGAATAAGGTTGTTATTGATTCAATTTATTGGACCAGTCCACATTGGATTAATGGCTTACTCTCCATCTTTAATCAAATGTCACTTAAAGGAACAGAAAGATCAGATGAATATCATCTAGAGATGAAGAAGGAGAGCTTGTGCAATTACAAGCCCAGGAGATGCTGAAAGTTGCCAGCAGTCACCAAAAGTTAGGTGATACATGCAGATGGTACTCTGTAGTGATATATTATGTACCCTAATAAACTTGCATGGGGATCAGAGGACAGTGCCAGTCACTAGATTAAACACAGAGGCCAGACAATGGTGGCACACACCCTTAATCCTATCACTCGAGAGCCAAGATCAGTATGGATCTCTGTGAGTTCAAGGCCACCTGGAAACAGCCAGGCGGTGGTAGCACATTACTGGGAAGCACACGCCTTTAATCCCAGGAAGTGATGTCTGGGCAGAGAAAGTATATAAAGCATGAGGAAACAGGAACTCATTCTCTTGAGACTGAGGATTTCCTAGAGTTAAGAACTTGTGGCTGGCCTGTTCTGTTTCTCTTATCTTTCAGCTTTCACCATGATAGCTGGCACTGTTTTTTTTTCTATTAATAAAACTGTTTAACAATTCATGTTACAGTGCTCCCTGATAGGCTGTGCAAAGAACTAATCCCTTCCATACAATGATTTTGAACAATGAGCTTCAAAATGTGTGTAACCCCTTTGTAACTGCTATAAAGTGTTTCATGTCTAAAGAGAAATGCACACATACTTGATATGGACACCTCATAGCTGGATCTTTCCAATGTGAGGATCTTTCATATGTGATGCAAGATTTTCGGATGCCAGCTGCCATTTCTCTGACTGTAGTCTGTCTATTTATTTTCTCCTGTTTCGTTGATGCTAGGAATGAAACCCAGGGATTTGGGGTTTTTAGATATGTACTCTGCTATTTAAGCTATATCCACAGCTATCTCTGTCCATATGATTTATGAGACATGTTGTAACTATGGTGCCAGGCTGGCCTCAAATTAGCAGTATTCTCCTGTATCAGTTCCGCAAGTGCCAGGTCTATGGTATTCACCATCACTCCGGGTGTTTGACAATATTTTAGAATAGCAGTTCCTTATTTTAAGAAAGTCCCATTCTTAATGGGCCAGTGGAAGCCTAGTAGAATATTGGGATGCCAACTCTTCCAACCTTAAAGAGATATGCCTCATTTCTTTGTATACCAGCAATGGGTCCAGCAACACCATGTAGCAGCAACAGTATGGCCGGCATTCTCCTTTGGTATCATCACATTCATAGTAATAAACCTAGAACAGAATATAAAAATGAGGATCAACAACATTATAATATCAAAAATTCCAGATTTCACATAAAGTTATATATGATACAATGTATCCAGAAATCTCAGGTTGAATGACAATGGAAAATGTCAAGTGATAATCATGAGAAAACAAAGATGTTGAGATTGACTTTCAATCTTATCTAACATTGATCATAACACTTTTAATGAAAGCATTTATAACAAGTCAGAAACAATGACTCAGAAAAGATGTAGAAATAGAGAATACTGAATTGGTTATTGGGAGATGTTGTCTAGCAATATATGGTCATTTGTTTGCCCAGGTTGGCCCAGAATTTGCCTAGTCTAGGCTACCCTCAAACTCATGATGATCCCCTTCTTTCAACCTCCCAGGTTAGACTTTTAAAACTAAAAAATTCCATTCAGTTTTGGAGGTAATAAAGTGGCGAGTTCTTCACATCAATATGAGAAATACAGAAGGAAGATCCAACACAATAAAATAAAGAAAACAAAATTATCAAAGTCAAATAGCAATAAGAAAAACTCAATTACAAAATACAGGTGCAGAATCTTAGGGGCATATTGACTATAACTATGTATGTCATACTATTGACATTGAATTCCTTAAAAAAATAGAGGAGTAAAAGTTAGGAATAAGAATATACCTGAGTAAACAATGATAATGTTTAGTGTTGACTGCAAATATAATTCTGTGATCTCAAGACGATAAACAAAGATAAAAGATAATGTTCAAAAAGGGATGAGTATATATCATGATAAACTCTCTGAAATGTAAGACCAAGATGGTGTTTTGGACGCACTGGCAGCAAGCAGTACCCTACAGAAGGAGTACAATCCATGGACCAGCACCAATGTCATTCAACTATCCCAAGGTGCCTGAGCTGCCTCATCAGAGACCCTCAAAATGAAAAGGAGCTGGTATACCAGATTGTAAGGTCTGAAGGGAAATTACAGCTCACCTAGAATTTTGCATCCAGAGAAGCATCATTTAACATGAAGGAGAAATCTAGACAGAGTCAGAGAAGAAACACTTCAAGAATTCATTGCCAGAAGACTTAATGCTTCCCTTACTGTTTATCACTTTTAAGAAAAGCAAACCTTTATCATTTACTAGAGCACCATGATGAATACAGAAACTTCTTTGTGTACTTCCCATAATCTCAAGAGAACTGTTTGTGATAGGATCAATTCTGTAATTTAAAAAACACATATTTAGCACAAACTAGTCATGACCTCAAATCTACTTGCCTCAGCCCTTCACTGTCAGTATTACAAGTAAGGAAAAAATCCTGGAGCTTGGCCTGGGACCCGGCCTTGGATCTCTGCATCTGCTTCCATCAGTCACTGGATGAGGGTTCTATGATTACAGTTAGGGTATTCAGTCATCCGATCACCAGAGTAGGTCAGCTCAGGTACCCTCTCGACCATTGCCAGTAGTCTATGGTGGAGTCATCTTTGTGGATTCCTGGGAACTAGCAGGAATCCTAGCACTCTGCTTCTCCCTATTCCCATGGTGCCTTCATTTATCATGGTATCTCTTTCCTTGTTCTCTCACTCTGTTTCTGTTCCAGCTTGAACCTCCCGCTCCCCTATGCTCTCATCCCCCATCCCTTGCCCTCCATTACCCCCTCTTCATCTCCAGTTTGCTCACGTAGATCTCATGCATTTCTCCATCACTGGGTGATCCATGCATCCTTCCTAGGGTCCTTCTTACTAGCTAGCCTCCCTGGAGCTGTGGGTTGCAGTCTGGTTATTCTTTGCTTTACATCTAGTATTCACTTATGAGTGAGTACATACCATGTTTGTCCTTCTGAGTTTGGGTTACTTCACTCAGGATGATATTTTCTAGTTCCATCCATTTGTCTGCAAACCTCATGATGTCATTGTTTTTCTCGCTGACCTGCCTCAAGTGAATGTACCAGGCTCTGCTGACTCCACATGGGAGACCTTACCTTGGAGGAGGTGGGAATGGAGGGTGGGGGGGGAAGGCTGGGGGGTAGGAGGAGGGAGTACAGGGAAATCTGTGGTTGATATGTAAAATTAATAGAAAATCTCTTAACAAAAAAAAGTGAGGAAAACTGGGTAAGATTATACTTCAACAACATTTTTTTCTTACTCAATTCTTTTCTCGTATTTTGCTTCCCAGCACCCTTGCTCAAACAGCAAGACTTAAGAGAAGATTGAAAACTTCACCTGATCATTTAGAAAGAAGAAAGGTTTCCCCAAAATACTCACATTGTTTTAGGTACAAAATAAATATAACTAAAATGAACAAAGCAATCTTGCACTAAAACACGTTCAGGAAAATGTAAACATTGAATAAATAGAATAACAAATGGAAAATATAACTGGTTTGCAGTTTTCCTATTAAAAAAATTTTTTAGACTTTTATTCTTCTCTTATACATTACATTCTAACCACAATTTTCCTTCCCTTCACTCTTTCCCATTCCCTTCCACAACCTCCTCCCCTAGATCCACTCCTCCTACATTTCCCTTAAAAAAAAAAAAGAAAAAGAAAAGAAAAGGCAAAGGAAAAAAATGCTTCCTAGGGACATGCCACCAAACATGGCCTACCAAGATACAATAAGACAGATCGCAAACCCTTCTATCAAGCATGGACAAGGCAACCCAGTAGGAGGAATAGTGTCTCAAGTGCAGGCAAAAGAATCAGAGACAAGAACACCGAGCTATACACCATATGGTATATACAGGGGACCTAGTTCAGACCCATACAGGCTCAGTGATTGTTGCTTCACTCTCCGTGCCCCTATGATCCTGGCTTAGTTGATTATGTAGGCCATGTTCTTCTGGTATCCTCCACCACCCCTTCCTCCTGGCTCCTACAGTTCTCCTTCTCCCTCTTCTGCTGGGTTCCCCTGGCTCTACCAAGTGTTTGGCTATGGGTCTCTGCATCTGCTCCATCAGTTGCTGGATGACTCCCCTCTGATGATGACTGGACTAGGCACTGATCTATGAAGCATAGCAATATATCATTCACTAAAATATATTTGCAGAAAAATTAACAAATCATCCTTATTTTCTATCGTGTATGTAATTGCAAAAGCTTGAAGACATGACTGAGAATAGTTAAAGATTATAAAATTTTTCACATTGATTTTCCATTATTTTAATAAATGATATATTTTTATTCTAACTTTGAAATTTTTTCTCTCCTTTCCTGGTGCAGCATTTAAAGTTGTTAAATCAGTTCTGGAAAAGCACAACAGGGTGGGATGCACTATAACTGTCTCTATAATCTAAGCACTTGGCATCAAGGATGCTGGGGTGTTGTATGCTCCTCCTACAAACTGAGCATCAGCTTAAAAATCCATGGTTTAAAATTACAATTTTCAGTCTCATTTAACTGAGAGTCGTCAATGTTTTATCCACTTAAAGGATATTTTGCAATGATTTTAAATCTGAGAAGTGACCTAGAAGGGAACCTGGGTGTGCTTGATTCTGTGAAAATGGTGCATTGCAGATCCTCTTAGAACCACAGCAGCTGATGTCAATGTCACCTGACCACAAAGGGCCAGCTCGGATAACATTCTGAGTCCTCTATGCACAGTTCACCCTGTTAAATGCCTAGCATCCCCAGAGGTAAACAGGGACACTTTCAGCTCTTTCAGGAAACAAACACTTTAGATCTCTAATCTTGAAGATACACAGCAACAGTTCAACCTTCAAACTAAACAGTATCCAACAGACTTTGAAAACAGAGCTCCAAGGTGATTTTATCAGGATATTGGGTTTCATTTTAGTAACATTGGGAGCTCAATGGCATTGTGTGTAAAGGCCAGTGAAGGAGGCAGAACCATCTAAGAGGTTTTATCCTGGATAAGTGAACTGATTTTTTATCTTAATTGGGCTTCATTCTTTAGTTTGAAGATATTTAAGTGGGTGAATCCTACAGACAATAAACTCACATCTTTTTTTTTTCATTTTATGAACTAAGTTTCTTTTCCAGACATCTTTTTGTACTAGATTTGATGAAACCCAAAAAATATTGAGCAGCCTCTATCCCAGAAGTTAAACTTTAATTACACAGACCTTTGAGGTGAGAAACAACTTGACATTGAAACTGTTTTGGGCCAGGGAGCTTTGCTGAAATATTTTCAGATGAACCCACACTCTCATTTAAAGATATAAGAGGAGTAAACACTGTCTAGGTATTTACCTTTATACAAGAAATTCAAATTTGCAGCAATTTTCTATTTAGTCTTTTAAAGTATTTTAATAGTATCATGATATGCCAGTAGTCTAGTGATACCTACCACATTAAGTAATTACAGAGTCTGGAGGGATGGCTGAGAAGTTGGGGAGTGTTTACTGCTCTTCTAGAGGAAGCAGTTTTAGTTCTTAGCATCTGTGTCAGGCTGTACTCAAACACCTGTAACTCTGGTACCAGGGGTTCTGACTCCCTCTTCTCACCTCTGCACACATATACACACGCACACACAGACACACATATACACACAATTAAAAGTAAAATGAATCTTTAAAACGTAGCTATAAGTGAGTTTCTTTACATAATTCAAATCCACCCAGAAATTGTTTTGAATATTCTTAAAGTAGTAAATCTACTCCAGGTGTCCAAATCATGGCACATGGAGGAAGAATAAACAGAGCATCTTCACACACCGCATATGTGAAACGTAGAATGCTCATTGCTTTGAGGAACATAAAGAAGAATTACCTGAAAGGTGTTATTTCTTGCAGGAGTCCAGCTCCGGATGAGGGCAGGGTCTGAAGACGGGTGGATGCCAGAGCAGCAGCAGGAGGAATCAGACATGGGACACTTCTTAGGTTCATTTTAGGACAAATGGACAGAGAGGAAGCATACCTGTGTATGGCTTGCCCTACTCTGAGAGCCATTCCCAGTGAACAGGTCCCAGCAGAGGATGTTAGGGTCAGTGGGGAAAGGAAGTGAACCAGGCCATGGTGGTCGGGAGAATCATACAGCCTGACTGACTAGCAGCCAGAGTGCTTCTTTATTTATACAGAATTTAGTAATCAGGGATACATTCATGATGTACCAAAACATAGATCATATCATTTTTGTTTTTGGACATGTGTTTCACTTCCTTTTGCTCATCTTTTAGTCATCAACAATAAACTATGACAGAACAGAGTTATCATTTCCAATCATTTTCCCTCAAATTTTGATATCATTAATAAACAGAGTTATCATTCTTTCTCAGTAACCCTATAGCCCATTTTTAAGAATTCAGAGGCATATGACAGCCTGTTCTCAGGCTAGTAGCTCTGGTTGCTTCAAGGATGCTAGACCAAAGCAAAATCTTAAAGCCACCCCCAGTATTTTGGCATGTCCCAAGCAGTGTATTAACTCTTAATGGTCAGAGTTCCCAGAAAAAAATCTTCAGGCCAAAGCTGCTACAGTTATTATTCAAATTCTGGCATAATACCATGTTTATATCTTTCTAGAGTTTGTCTATATGTCTAATCTTGGCCTTCTGCTGTTCCTTGGTCATATGTTATCACAGTGGCTCTGCATGTGCTAACTTTTCTTAGAAAGGGAGGTCTTGACATCTCATTCTTATATCATCTTTCCACTCCATACTTTGCTCATCAATATGTATCTGTGTAGGGCAGAGGTATATGCCACATAATTGTCTGAGTGTACAGTGGGAAGAGGCTTGTAATCTGAACTGTGGCTAACTCCTCTGGCCCACCCAATCTTGTTGACCTTCTTGAGTTCACTTTGTTTTGATTATCTTATTCCTCAGTAAGTATTGGGACAAATGTTTCAAGAATGTCTCATAGCCTCATGAAGTGACCTCTGGCTTCTTTATGTGTCACAACCTCCAAGGCATAAGGAAGACCATCAAGTAGATAATGATATCTCCCTAAAAGTGGGGGAATAGTATGTTAAGGACTGTCCTGGGGAAGCTTAGAAGCAGGATTCCTTGGAGAAGGCATAAATGATCCATCAATCCAATATCCCCCAACTGTACAAATATTAAAAGTCCCTCAAGTATGCAACAGGTGGAGATGAAAAATCAAAGGTGATATAGCGGCCATCATGTGGCTCAGCTTTGCTGGGTCCTTGTCAAGCAGCTGTGCTGGCTTTATGATTTCTGCCATTCCATTCAGATATGGATGTGCCAATTTCTCAAGTGCTAACTGGAAGCAAGGTTAATAAAATTCTCTACATAAACAGTAGTGCTGATATCCTTGCCTATCACAGATAATACAGCAGAAATCCTCTGTAAGCTAGATATTTTAGTGTCTCCTAGTAGTTTTTGTGTCTGGGAGAGCTAACCAGGGATTAGTAAACATCTCCTGGCAACATCTCTGCCCTTCAATGTGCTTTCAGTGAGAGTAAGCTCAGTTTAATGGATGTGCTTGACAGGGCAATCCATTATAAGTGCCTTAAAAGCAGACATAAGTAAAACAACCCAAACCACATCCACTGTTAATAATAGATGTGTATTCATCATTGGCAACTATTGATTATAGGCTTAAAAGGAAGTTCTTTGTGCATTGATTTTGGGGCCTTTGCCTTTGCTACATAGATAATTGCAAGCAACATGAGCTTAATGGAAGCGTGTTACCACTCTTGAAAAATTAAGTTATCATTCAAGATTCAAGGTAAAGTAATGTGAAGCCATGTCGCTTGTGAATAGAAACAGTGTGTGTTCGAAGAGATATTGTGAGCAAGCACCTTGGAGATTTCTTAAGGACTGTTGACTGCTGGTTATTTGTATTCTTCGAATTCAAAGCTGTTGTATGCTAAATGTTTTAAACATCTGTGTCCTGCTTATGTCTGAGTTGAAAAACGACTTTTATCAATCCTTTGAACTATTCATTTTGCTCAGGACGCCCATTTTCTTTTCTTCCTCTTCTGTGACATAAGGGCCCAGTAGCGCATTAATGGGAAGATCGGGCTTAAATATGGCAGTGTTCATGCTCTTGTGGACTAATATGAGAAATCATACACATAAAGGGTCAATGAAGTAAGGGAAGACCTAGGGCAAATTTCTGTGGTCTATGAAACCCTAAGATGGGGAACACATTGAACAGTTATATCTGTGCTCTAATGTAAGAGCGAACCATTTACTTGTGACGTTTGATTTCCCATTAAACCTGTTATTCCCCACAAGAACAGTGAGAGAAGGTACAAACGGTTTCCTAATGGGATATTACGGATAGTGATGACAACATACATGTAAAGGCAAATCAAATTATGAGACAATCAAAAGCACATGAAAGTGGAGTCACTATGACTTTTCTAGACCTGAATACAGAAGATTGCATGGATTATCACAAATGCAGAATGACCAGTTAAAACCCAGTAATAAAAGTGGCTCTGATATCATGCTAGTAAGGTCCTCAGTACTTTTGAATACCAACTATAGAGATTAAAATCTTTGTAGGGATATGAGGTTCAATATTTAGAAGTTATTTTACTATAAGTAACTGCTTTGTTAGACATGTAAACAAAACACCAGTCAGAGCTCTGAGTGGCAGACTTTCATCCAAGGACTTAGGAGGTATAGAGAAGGCATTAAGAGTTTAAGGACACTCTGAACTACAAAAGGAAATTCAGTCTCAGAGAAGTATAAAAACTACTGAAAGTAACAAAGACCAATAAAATATATATACTTTTCCATTTATTCATCCATATCATTTTTTTCTGCAGGTGAAGAGAGTATGTGTCCTGTTGTAAAAGAGATAGATACATTTTCATAGTGTAGATTTACATCAGCAAGGATTTGTACCTGTGTCCATATCTGTCTTGCTTACTCTTCCCTTGCTGTGATAAAATACCATGGACAAGGTAACTTATAAAAACAATTATTTGGCCAGGTGGTGGTGGCACACACCTTTAATCCCAGCACTCGGGAGGCAGAGCCAGACAGATCTTTGTGAGTTCAAGGCCAGCCTGGTCTACAGAGCGAGATCCAGGAAAGGCGCAAAGCTACACAGAGAAACCCTGTCTCGAAAAAAAGCCAAAAACAAAAAACAAAAAACCAATTATTTGGTTTTACAATTTCAAAGGCTTAAGAGTCCATCACGGTGCGGCTCTGTGGCAGCAAGCAGCATGCATGTTGGCTGCAGCAGCTCAAAGCTCATACCTTGATCTGTACGTAGAAGGCAAAGAGAGAACACCGGGAATTTCAAGAGTCATTTGAAGTCTTAAAGCCTCCTTTAGTGACACACCTCTTCCAACAAGGCCACACCTCCTAGTCCTCCCCAAACAGTTTCACCAACTGGGGACCAATTATTCAATCATATGAGCCTATTGGGGCGATTACCATTCAAACCACCACAACATTTGTAAACAGAGTATATACGTGTGTGTGTGTGTGTGTGTGTGTGTGTGTGTCTATTGCTATCATATACATGATATATCATATAGCAAAATGTCCATTACTTTTTAGGGTGTAGTATTTTGTAAATTAATGCAAGTTAAAATGATCCTTATTCATATTCTTCCTCTTGTTGCTTAGTAATTGCTCAACTTTATACATCATTCATGACATTTCTCATTGAAATCTAATACATTTGTTACATATTTAATAATTTACTGCTTGTATAATAAGTTTCAACAAGAGTGAGATTTCCTTACCCAGAAGCTCTGGACTGCAAAGTCAATGAGAAATGAAGAGTTACTGTTAGATATCTACCAATCAGTGTGAATATCAAACAGCTTATACATGGTGAATAAGACTAATAGCTAGTATTACATTTGAGTTACTGTCACTGAAAGAAATTCTCATTCTTGAGAAGGCAGGAAGATATTGCATTTCTATTTGCATCATTTCAGATGAAATATTTTAAATATTTACATGAAGCCAATTCTCAGTTGCAAGTCTTTTCCCGGATTCTTTTTCTATTAGTACAATAATACATGCATCCAATTCTCTGGCATAAATTATGATGTACTTACATGAACTGTAATTATCAGTTAAATGACAAGAACAGACCAATATTTATGCCTTCTAAATGTTCACAGAGTTTAAATTACATTAAACACATTTTATTACATTCACAACTGGAAATATGGGAGATCTAGTGCACTCTGTTATTTAGTGCCAGCAAGGAGAATATAAATTATCAAATCTCTCTGACTACTCAGTTAAATCAAAACACTCAGTCCAAAATTGTTGAAAGAGTACATTAACAATGATTTTTAAGATAGATTTAACATTAAAAAAGTAAATTAATGGTTGTATTTAATACATTACTATTCACTCACAGCTAGCACTGCTATTACCTGTCAATAGTATCTGTCACTATTTCTCTTTATTATTAAACATTTTTAATTTCAAAATTAGTGGATATAAAATACCACAAACTATACTAAGACACTGGTTGAAAAAAGTGTAATTTGTTATCTCATTTTTTTGTGTGTATTAGGAATATGAGTTTTTCTATCTGAGTTTCATAGCCACAAGGTCTCTTGATATGTTGAACAAGTAACCTCTTTTACCACCAGGGGGCAGTAGTCTCAATATACATGTGATAGCTAGTTATGGAATGATACCTGTCTTGAAGAGCCTTGATTTGGGATCACCAAGGACTGAACTCATCAGGGCACAGTATAGATCAACACTGGACTGATACTGAAAGAATATGGAAAGGGAAAAATCTGGAGACATATGAGTCCTACATGGCCAGATTTTTGTCCCAAAGCAGAAGGCCAATCATCTCAGGCTGCCATGAAGAATCCTAGAGTCTTCTTCTTGATATCTTAAACACAGATAGCTGGGGCATGCTTTAAGAAAAAATGGCTTTGCTCACACAGGACAAAGGAGGACACATGAAGCCCAGAAAAGTCACAGCAATTCCCACAGAACAGAGCCAGCTCAGCTAAAGATGGGAAGGCTTGTGCAGAAGCCTATGGATCTTCGCTAGGTGGATGAGAGTGAGTCGGGAGACAGCACTCAGCAAACCGCATTTCTCTTGCCGTGGCATGAGGTTACTGTGCAGCTGTCTTCTGAGGCTGCGCACTCCGCTGAAGGCTTAAGTGGGGCCCCGACACTTACCATTCATCCTCACGTTTCCTGGCAGGCCTCCCACTCTTTCCATTAGCCTCTTCATATGGTGGTCTCATGACCTGGCACCCGGCTTCTCCAAAATAACTGAGATCTGAGAGAGCAATAGAGAGGATATTTCTGAAAGAGTTTATATTCTTTTCATAATGAATTAAAAGTAGCCTTCTGTCACTTTGGGGTTTGTTTCTATTGTTTACCCATCAATAGATGAAGGCCATTAGCTAAGGCAGAATTGTACAATAGCAGGGACCCTTGGCGTTCCACTTAGAACCTGACTGACTCTCCAGTCAATGTCATCTCTTCCATTCATACATTCATATAAGCCATCAAAGTGTTATCCATTCACAGCAGTAGCTTGAAAAACTGACAAGATAAATCAAGTCCAGGAAAAGTTATTAAAATATTATAAGTATTTTTATATATTTTATAAATATATAATTTTATAAATATATAATATATAATATTAGATATTTTAATATAAAATATTAAAAATAAAGCTTGTGTTATTATTTCAAGTAAAACTTCTCATGTCTTCATGTACTCATACCTTTTATCTTAAGACTTACAACCTTAATGTTTTCTTCTGTTTTCATATTGGATACGCTGTGTCAGTTATCTTGTTCAAAATTTTGGAAATATGAACTGGAAATAAACCATCTCAACATTTTCTCTGCTTCTTTGTTTCACTAGAGCCTCTTGATTCTATATACTGATTCTATATATAGTCTTTCTTCTATGAAAGTTATCCAACACTTGCAGCTAATCAGTCAGCTTCATCTAGCAGAATTCCAGCCTCCAAATGTGTTTCTCATTCTGTATTCTGTCTGTCATCTTCATCCCCAACTGGCAATAGCAGAGCACATTTAACTATTTTAAAACGTTTGGTAATTTGGTTCATGTATATGGCGTAATTAAGACATATTTACACCCCACTCCCTTCTACATACTCCTGGAGTTCCCTCCACACATACCTCCCTCTCAAATTTATACTATTTTTGAATAGATTTATAAATTGATGTCCCTTAGTACTGCCCATATGTGCAAGGATATAAAACCATCTACTGGACCTTGGAAACTCTTAGGAGTCGCATTTCTAAAGAGACCTGACTCTCTCCATAGCAACCATTAACTGCCAATAGCCCCTCACCTGTTGCACCCTCCTCCGTACACACTGAAGTTGTGACTGGCTTGATCTTGGAACTGAGCATTCATGACTGTTATTGCCCCATCTTAACCAAAAGATACTTTTTTTCAGCAGTGCTCCCTGACTGTGGCTCTTAAAATATTTCTGCTCCCAGTTTGTACTCTTTCCCAAACCCTAAGAGAAGGGAGTTTGTTATAGAAGATCCATTTAGGACTTAGAAATTTGTGGAGTTCTTAACTTACTCTCTGCCTCTTTACCAGTTGTGAATTTATTCATTAACCACCACCCACAACAAAAAGAAACTTCTCTGTTCAGGGCTAAAAGCTGCACTAATCTGTGAATACAGAGATATTTATCTATAGAGAAGTTTGGGACAATGTCCATCTAGCAAAATTATTCTCTAGTTCCTGTGATCTCCACGCCCAAAGGTTCTCCATTCTGTTTTACAGTACCAAGAATCAATTCCATTCTGCGGAGTGGACCTTAAGGCCAATTAGAAATCTATGGGTTATCCCCACAACATTCCAAGTCAGTATTAGCATGAGATATATGCTTCATTTCTTTGGCTTCTGCTGAGAAAACTAAATGGAACGTACTAAAGTTTCCCTAGTTTATCATAGGACCGAGAATATCTGTCATATAGTCCCCTTAGAGAATGTTTTGCATAACTGAATAGTACTCATAGGCACTATGTTAATAAAGACAAAAATTACCCAAGGTGGAATCTACACTCTTTACAGCCTAATCTTGGAAGTCGTAATTCATCACTTTTACTGCATTCATTCAATAGAAATTAGTCTTTAAGTCCATTCATACACAAGGCGGGGGGTGTACAATGGAGGGAACACAAGTAGAGGCTGCCTGCAGTGAATATCATATGCAGAGTTTAATAAAAAGCCTATATCAATAGCAAAGGTAACTTTTAAACATATTTAAGAACACTAATTAGCCTTGGCCTAACACAAGTAATGACAGAATCCACATTTAAAATAGTATAGTTTAGTACATCAACTCAATTGTATAGAAATTTTGTAGTTATTTAGTTAACATTTTGCTGAAGAATATTTATTCAGCTGCATTAAAAATGCTCCTACTCTTTGGGTATGTAGCCTCTGTTAAAGTAAAATATGAATCATTAGTGCAAATATTTCAAATACATTTTTTTAGCATGTGAACACTAATAATTACATAATTTATTTTCAAAACTGGGCACTTTGAGAATGGAATTATTAATATTTAATGATAATGGATTATAATTATATTAATGTTATCATTTATCAATACCTAATGAAATGATTATGTTATCACCATGTTTAAACTAGGACCAGTACAGTTGGAGACAAACACACACACATACACACACATGCACACACACACGCACACGCACACGCATGCACATATGCACGAACTTGTGCACAATGTCTATTGCCATCTTACATGCACATGGTGATATTGGACTGTGTAATCACTTTCTCTCATGCCTAGATACAGTAACACTTAAGAACCATTTTACTTATAAAATTTATTTGCCAATTTTAATATTTATGAAGCTACATCGTAGAATAAGTGTAAAGAAAAAAAAACTTGAAATTAAAAAAAAGGCAAAGATTCGTTCACCACACAAAGGCTAAAAGACTTTTAATGTGAATCTTATTTTATTAAAAAAATAATTAAAACGGACTGTAAGTAGGGGAGAATATTTCCATTTCTCTCTATGAAACCTGCTGATTGTAAGTTGAAGAATTTCTATTCCATCAACTTACGGGAAGTAAAGCTGGGTTCTCTCTCTGTTTTCAAATTGTGTACATCTTTAAAGATGAAACACTTTTTCATTAAGACTGGATTTTTCCTAGAAGTAAAATGGGTCAAATACTGAGAAGCATGGTTGACTTTCATTAGAGCCAAGAACTGGATTAAATAATGAAATTTTAGCCATCTCTCTGTCCTTATTAGCCTTCCTTTAGCTTATACAATACAAACAGAAAATACTTTATTTCTTAATATGTATATTTCAGGGTAGATATGAATCATTAACATAATTTTTCTTACCTTAGAATATATATATTTTGTTTATATGCCTTAGAATGTATATATAATATATATCTTATATATATTATATACATATACACACAATTGAATTCAAATGTTGTTTCTGTGGATGAGATAATTTAGTTAACGTACAAAGTACATTTTATTTTCTGATCTCTTTTTACTGTGTATCAAAATTAAAGTTATTTTGTTTAAAAATACTAAAATCTAAGTATAGCTTGAGTATGAAAAAAGTATTAAAGGTAGTTTATAAATTTTATAGTTTATAGACAGGAACAGTCAAGTGCTGGTACATTAAACTAAAATTTAACTTTATCTTAATTCTTCTTTTTATTCTTTATATTAATGTAAAACCTTAATTCAATTTTCATGAGTCTATCACTATACAATTTTCACATATGTTCTATACCAGCTGCTGTGGGATGTTCTGTATACTATGAATGTGTTGTTCTGATTGGTTGATAAATAAAAAGCTGATTGATCAGTAGCCAGGCAGGAAGTATAGGTGGGATAAACAGGCAAAGAATTCTGGGAAGTCGAAGGCTGAGTCAGGAGACACCAGCGACCTGCCCGAGGAGCACCATGTAATGGGACACAGGTAAAGCCACAGAACATGTGGCAATACATAGGTTAATAGTTATGGGCTATCTTTAAGATATAAGAGCTAGCTAGCAAAAAGCTTGCACCATGGCCATGCAGTTATAATTAATATAAGCCTCTATGTGTTTACTTGGGGGACTCGAGTGGGAGAGATTTGTCCCAGCCTCCACCAGGCCAGGACACAGGAAATCTTCCAGCTACAACCAGCACACAGGCTCACGGAAATCCTTAACTTTTGCCACTGTATCAATGACCTATCATGCAATAAGTCAGCCCCAAACCTAACAGTATAAAACAACAATGATTTCTTTCAGTAACTTGGAGTATTTCCCAAAAAGGATTGAAGAGTAAATATTTCAGGTTTTGTAGGCCGTAACATCTTTGTTACATGTGTTCAGCACTACC
>CABHPQ010106597.1:2543-14942 GCA_902168405.1 Peromyscus aztecus
ATAGATAGATAGATAGATAGATAGATAGATAGATAGATAGATAGATAGATAGATAGATAGATAGATAGATAATGGATAGAGATAGAAATGATAGATAAATAATAGATAGATAGATAGATAGATAGATAGATAGATAGATAGATAGATAGATAGATTTGAAGGACCATCCATACCTACTGAATCAAGCATCATTTCGATGCCCTCACAAGTTTGAATGTGAGCTTGCAAAGGTCCAACTTAACTTCACATATGAAGTCAAAAACTGTGGAAGCAAAAGTCCAAATTAAGTCCTGTTATAGGACTAGGGCAGATTCCAATCAGCCTCCTAAATGAAGGTAACAAAGATTAAAATAGCAAGCCCCATGACACAGGTTCTTCTGAGCCTTGTTAGGAAAGACATCTGCCCAAAGTCCTCTCCAACTGTCAAAACCTGCTGATATTTGCTCCTACTCTGCACCTTGCTCTCCACTCTCTCGCTTAAAACGCTAACCTTTCCATCTGTGCTTTCACCTGGATTGAGTAAACAGCTTCTAACCACTCTTCTTCCCACCCCTCTCTTCTTGGTATCCAAGATGAGAATAGCAGGGAGGCAAAAGGTTAGTTATAATGTACCCGAGTAAATGGATATACAACCTAAAGTGGAGTGACTTCCACAGCTGGCCTCTCTGGACTCATCTCATCTGCTTTGGCAACTCTCTCCCCCTTTGACCTAACTCCCATGAGCTCCAGCCCTGGAAAATTCCACTGCCAAATGCTGAACTCATCTCTTCTCAGAGACAATCTTGGGGCTACAGGATGAAAGAAACAAGTCTGCCAGCCATTACTTACTGACCAGAGACATAGCCCATCAGTATGGAAACAGTTACCAACCACTGTACCCATGAAACAATTAGAGATGGGAAAATGGCTCCCTTCTAAACCAAATGGTAGCTATTAACAATTCTTTGCCTTGTCTCTATGTCCTTCTAAATCAATGAATTGACATCCAAGGGAGAAGAGACAGGGAAGGTGTACATCCTATTTGAGAGAATTGGCCTTTGAAGTGCTGGGAATAAAAAAAAATAGCTTAAATGTGTGATAACACCCCTGAAAGGATGCTGAGCCCCTCAAATACCTTATCTGCCTCACTTGTCACTTCAACTGATTATGATCATTTTGCTTGATTAAAAGCAATCATAATAGTAACTGAGAATTATTTATTAAGCAAATGTTTAATTAAGCTGAGATTAGTTACTAATCTAGCACTTGAAGCTTAGGAAGAAATCAAAGTTTAATATGAAGCTATGGAGGGAGAAAAGTATGATTAGCGTCAATTAGATCTCGTGTCAGACAGGAGACCTTGACGAAGGTCCCTATCCTTTCATAGCCCTTGAAGCATCAATGAAGGGAGGGGGTTCCGATGGACAGTGTGTACCAGGTACTTGGGAGTTGTCTAGTAACTTGGATGGTAGAGGGGGAGGGACTAACTAGCTCAGGGCCCCAGGAACATATTTGCTCAGAGATCGCTGCCTTTAGAAAGCTAGAAAAGCAGGAGGCTGAGGGCTGAAAAGGAGAGGATGAGTAATCCTAATGACATCAGGAACCCAAAGATGGCATGCTGCCAGGCTGTACTGTCAGTAATGGCCAGAACTGTGCTGGGGCTCTGAACCTACAGCACATCTTATCCTGTCCCATGAGAATCTGAGCTCAAGATCCAGCATGCCCTTGTAAGTGGAAGTCCTACTACCTCAAGCCATGGAGTCCTCTTTCTCATTTGGAGTGATCCTTGCTGTCCTGACCGTCCTCATCATTGCTGTTAATGGACTAGTAGTCGTGGCTATGCTGCTATCAATCTACAAAAACGATGGTGTTGGTCTTTGCTTCACCTTGAATCTGGCTGTGGCTGATACCTTGATTGGCGTGGCTATCTCTGGTCTAGTTACAGACCAGCTCTCCAGCTCTGCTCAGTACACCCAGAAGACCATGTGTAGCCTTCGGATGGCATTTGTCACTTCTTCCGCAGCTGCCTCTGTCCTCACGGTCATGCTGATTGCCCTTGACAGATACCTTGCCATTAAGCAGCCCCTCCGTTACTTCCAGATCATGAACGGGCTTGTGGCTGGGGCGTGCATTGCCGGACTGTGGTTGGTATCTTACCTTATCGGCTTCCTCCCACTCGGAGTCTCCATATTCCAGCAGACCACCTACCATGGTCCCTGCAGCTTCTTTGCCGTGTTTCACCCAAGGTTTGTGCTGACCCTCTCCTGCGCTGGCTTCTTCCCAGCTGTGCTCCTCTTTGTCTTCTTCTACTGTGACATGCTCAAGATTGCCTCTGTGCACAGCCAGCAGATCCGAAAGATGGAACATGCAGGAGCCATGGCTGGTGCTTACCGGCCCCCACGGCCTGTCAATGACTTCAAGGCTGTCCGTACTGTGTCTATTCTCATTGGGAGCTTCACTCTGTCCTGGTCTCCTTTTCTTATCACTGGTATTGTGCAGGTGGCCTGCCATAACTGCTGCCTCTACCAAGTGCTGGAAAAGTACCTGTGGCTCCTCGGAGTTGGCAACTCCCTGCTCAACCCACTCATCTATGCCTATTGGCAGAGGGAGGTTCGGCAGCAGCTCTACCACATGGCCCTGGGAGTGAAGAAGGGCTTCACTTCAATCCTCCTCCTTCTCTCAGCCAAGCATGGTGGTCCAGAGAGGAACAGAGAAAGCTCCTATCACATCGTCACTATCAGCCACCCAGAGCTCGATGGCTAAGATGGTAAGGAAGGAAAGTTTCTAAGTGTCTTTCCCATTCTCATTCTGGATACCAGCTAAGAAATAATATATAATACCCCCCAAAATGAGAGAACTTGCCTCAGCAAATTGATCACCCAACCTTCCACATCCTACACCCTCAGAATGAGGCAAATGAGGCTGGATCCTGACTTTCATACATAATCAGTTTCTGCACCTGCCTATCTCCACCCTTTGCTCTTCTTTGGAAATAGGCCTGTTTCCTAGACAGGTATACTTGCTTCAAGGAAGGTACTGCTGAAAAGGTGTTTGCATATTAGATCCCATTTTTTATTATATGAGAGCAATATTGTCCAATAGAAATATAATGCAAGGTTAATATTCTAGTAATCATGTTAAGAGGCAAAATTAATGTTAAGTTTTTTAAGTCTTAGGCTTTGATTTCTAAATCCTTATTTTAATTGTACATATTTATGTAGTACAATGTCATATTTCAAGTGGGCAGTATATACTGAATAAATCACAGTAACATTCCCATCACCTTAAACATTAATATTGATGCTTTATTTAACCCAGTATACTCAGAATATTGACACAACGTTTAATCAGTATGAAAATTACTATACTTTTTTCATATCAAGTTTTGAAACCAGGTGTGTATTTCACTCTTACAGAACATCTCAGTTCAAACTAACAATACATCACATGCTCAAGAGCCATAAGTAGCTACTTCCCTCATACAAGACAGCACAGCATGAGGGAGATCAGGTTCTTTTCTTGTTAACTATTTATTTTGGTGATTTACTACAACAACCACTATCAAACAGAGTCTCTGCCTTCCCGAATGTGTATCAAAGGTTATACATGGCAAGTTTACATTGAATACAGGAACCCAGATTATAGGACCCAATGCTTGTCTTTCATCATGGGGTTCAAAACAATGTTTCTTTAGTAAATTCCCTCGTAGTGATTATTTCTGCTATTGGCACCTCCAGCCCACCACTTTTTAACTCTCTGGTGCCCCTCCCCCTCTGTTGCCTCCTTTGTCACTTGTAGCTACCTGCTGATGACAATGCAGAACCACAAACTGAGACACTGTAAGGGAAGAAAGAGGGAAAGAGGTAGGTCCCAAGTAGGCACCGCCAAGCTCTCGAGAGTGAACTCACCTTGCTCCTCAGAGCTACACATTCTTGAATTCATCCTGAGACGTGCATTTTCCTAAGAAGCTCAGTCATCTAAGATGCACCAAAATTGCCCAAGAAACAAGCTCATCCCTTCCTTCTGGGTCGTATAGAAAGTGACAGTGTTGAAAGCTGAAGATGCAGCTGCTTGATAGAACACTTGCCTAGCACATACAAGGTCCTGGGTTCCGTCTTCAGTTCTCCCCACTCCCCCTCCCCCAAGCAAATGCCCATGCTTTCCACCTGGGAATGATGCTTGAGGTCCCTCTGGGCAGCCCTGACAGCAAAAGTCAAGGCAGAATTGGCGGGGGGGTGGGGGGGTCCAGAAACTCAAGAACCACACTGTACTTTCCTCTAACTCTTTCCTCACCCTTCTGATCTTCATTGTGGATTATTACAGTATGGGTCTCAGAACACTAAGCTTAATAACCTCTCAGAAAGATACTTAGTTCATAACAAAAGGTGCCTCGAAGAAAGGAAAACAGTGTGGGTTAACTTCTCTGGGATTTGGATTTTAAACACCCTGAAATGTTATTCCCTCACTATCTTTAAAATGATGGCTTGATGTGTCCAATGTGCAAAGGCTCATTCCAAGACATCATTGGAATTCTTCATTCAAATCTGAAATACTATTGAGAAGCCATCCTCCTCTCCACAGGATGCTTACAATTGGGTTTTCTTAATTCTCTGTTAGTCTTAAGTTAATTCTCAGCATTCTTACACCAGCCACTCACAGGATAATAATCACTCCTTTGACATTCCATACCCTTTAAAATTCCTTTTCACTATCCTCCATCTAAGAGCCTGGTTTCTACTGCTCTATACCAGCCCACATTAACCCTGCTTTGGTAAGATGCTCTGTGGCTGCACAGTTTACCATTGTAGGTCAGAGGAGGAAAAAGCTTGCTTTCACCACAACAAATTTTATGTCCCTGCAACCAAGGAAATTTTTGCTTCTTGAGTGGTTGACAGAACCCAATAAGCTTCACAACCATCATGTAATGGCTGGTCTGCATTACTACAAACTAGCTAAAATACAAATAAGAAGTGGGTTTCGGATAAAATTGAAAACTGGTTCAAAGCAATCCTCCCTCCCCCCCACCCCATTGGTGTTCACAGCTTAATTCATGTCCTTCCTGCAAAGGACAGATCTTGCTAAGATAATCTAAGTTAAATTTAATTAGTCTGATTTAATCATTCCATATTATACACATCAAAGCATTACATTGTACTCCATAAATGCACACATTTATTTTTCAACCAGAAATTTAAAAAAAATTAAAGATATTTTAAAGCCGTAAGAGGAAAGCAGGATCTAAGAGGAAGCTAGGTGATGGGTGAGTTATCAGCTCCAGTGTAAGAACCCGTGCTATCTCTGTGAGGAACGTGTATAGCTGAGAAATCACAGGCTTTGGAATCCAACAGACAAGTGTTCAATTAGTGCACACTTTTAATCCCAGCACTTGGGAGACAGACAGGTGGATCTAAGTTCAAGCCCAGCCTGATCTACAGAGTGAGTTCCAGGACAGCCAGGGCTACAAAGAGAAACTCTGTCTTGAAAATCCAAAAAGAAAGAGAGAAAGAAAGAAAAAAAGAAGGGAGGAAGGGAGGATAAAGAGAGGGGAGAGAGAGAGAGAGAGAGAGAGAGAGAGAGAGAGAGAGAGAGAGAAAGGAAAGAGAAAAAGAAAAAGAAAAAGAAAAAGAAAAAGAAAAAGAAAAAATCCTAAAGAATAAAACATGTAAATGATCCCTTTAAGGGAGCCCATTATATTCAGATATTATGATCTACAAGGCAAGGGCAATTTGGCTCAGAACTGTGAAACCTTCACCTGATGAATAAGCCTTTTTTTTAAATTTGGTTTTTTGAGACAGGGTTTCTCTGTGTAGCCCTGCCTGTCCTGGAAATTGCTCTGTAGACAAGGCTGGCCTTGAACTCAGAGATTCGCCTGCCTCTGCCTCCCAAGTGCTGGGATTAAAGATGTGTGCCACCACCACCTGAGTTTTTTGGTTTTTTGTTTTGTTTGATTTTTTTTGAGAGATAAGACTCCAGGTACAGGGTCTAGAGAAAGTGTTCAGTGATTTGGATCATTTGCTGTTCTTGCAAAAGACCCGGTTTTGTTTCAGAGCACCCACATGATAGCTAACAATGGCCTGTAATCCAGGAGATCCAACACACTCTTCTGGTCTCTGTGGTTCACAAGCATACACTCAAGCTCACACACGTACATATAAAATAGTAAATGTTTTTAAAATATATGCAGGAGTTCCACGCCAGCCTGGCCTACATAGTGAATTCCAGGATAGCCAGGGCTATGTAGAGGGTAACTCACAAGTGTAACTCCAGTTCCAGAGGATCCAATACCCTCTTCAGGCCTCCTCAGACACTGCACACATTTGGTACATAGGCATACATTCTGGCAAACACTCATATAAATGAAATGAAGTAAAAATATATAAAAATCTCAAAAAAAGATTCAAGGTACAAGAAACAAGCTGTAAATCTAATACCTTATCAGCATCGAGACAGAACAAGACACACACAAGGCACACTTGGGAGTACCTGTAATTAAGAACACTGTGTTAAATAAGCTTCCAAGACCAGAGATACAGAATGCTATGCAAAAGTTTAATGGCTCTCTTTGATGAAGGCTTATTCATAGAGAAGAGCAAACAGTGAGATTTCATTTACTTATCCAATGTTATCCCACAGACTTACAAAGAAGCCAGATTCTATTCAGCAACTGATCGAATATCCAAAAGATATAAAGACACTGACACAATCAATGTAGAGCTATCAGTTACATTCATAGTTTCCAGGAGCAGCTTATTGTAAGTTTGTTGTAAAAATTGTGCCTTGAGCAAATTTCATATTAAATCCTTGGGAAACTAAACTTATGCATATTATACTTCTGTTTCAGCTTCAGGATTTCTCTCAAGAACATGAAATCACATCCCCTTCTGTATAATGTGTTTTGAGTGTTTTACAATTGGTAAAGGCAGGTTGCCCTGACCTGCCAACACTCTTGCATAACCACTCAGTCCATCTCTAGGACTTGACCAGCCAGAATTGCCCTTGGGATATCTTCTCCCGAGATGAAATTGTAACTGACTCAAAGGAGACTTAAAGTCATGAGATTGATTTCTTTCTCAGCAAGTTTGGTCTGGCCAAACTGAACAGAGACCATTGAAATGAGCAAGCACGAGAGATCCTCCAAGGACACGCATAGAATAAGAGGAACTAAGATGTCAACAGATGGGTGATAAGAAGAGCAATGTACTCCAGGACAGACCCCAACTCTTTGCCTACCATCAGTCACTCACAAATGTGTGGTAACTGCAGTATCTTCCTTGTCAACCTTCCAAGGCTGCTGAGAAGTCTGGAATCCACCTCCCTTTCCATGAATCCTCCTTTGCTATTTCTTCAAATTTACAAACTCAATGGTAGTACCTACAAATGTTAACTGCCATTCATTAATTGTATATCTGTCCACCTGTCTATCCCACAAATATTTAAGAGTTAGGTGCTATGAAACTGCATCTTTGCTGGGGTTTCTTTTAGAGGTGCACACTGACATATGAAACATATTTATTAACCCTTTTGTATTATTAAAACTACTTTTACTCATTTTAGAAATATTTGAAAATACATAAAATCATTCAGGTGCTTATAATTATACCCTCTAGAGATGGCCACTTTTACTCTCCATCTTTTTTTCCACTTTATATTATATTGTGTGTATTTTCCTGTGTCACTGTGTCTTCTTCAAAAGCATAACATAATGGCTGTATGTGTGTATGTTAATCACTTGCTATAGTTGTGTTCAAATTTAGTATTTTTCATTGTTAAATCAGTATAAATAACCTGTGCATAAATCTCTGATGTGCCTCTGTTCAATTACTTAAAGATACAGTCTCCAAAGCAGCATTACTAAACCAACAAGTATTAATCCTTGATAAGAATTTTGATTTAGGTCACGCATGGTGGCGCATGCTTTTAATCTCAGCACTCAGGAGGCAGAGGCAGACAGATCTCTCTGAGTTTTAGGCCAGCCTGGTCTATATAGTGAAAAGTTGTCTCAAAAACAACAAAAGGTAACAATGATTTTCATTTCGGTTTTGACTGGCATTCCTTGGAGTATTAGGTTTCCCTGGGATAGCTACTAAGAGACATCAAATGAACAGACAGCACTGCCATGACTATCTCAAGGAAATAAAAGCATAAGCCATACAAGAAGAATTGGTTTATGTTAGGTCTTGTTTGGTTTAACAAAATGAAATCTTTTGATATGTCCTGCTATCAAGATGCTTAATCTGTCTCCTGAAACTCAGAAAGCTGGACTACAGAACACAGTAGTTTAAGAATGCCCTTCGCTGTGACTCCATCAATACAGCACACAGTGTGATACCCAGATATCAATTTCAGTGTTAGCACTCAAATTTTCGGAGGCAATCTTTGTACAATATCACAAACTGCTAAGCAAGCGTGAGAGCCAAACATTTACACAGGGCTAGGAGGTGAGTCTTGATATAGTTGAAGATGAGAAGCTATAGTCTTCTGAGAGACTTACTGAAAAGGAAAGATGTGCTCTATCTGATGGATCAGGCACGGCAGGATAAAGTGCATGAGAGTTTAACATGCTACCCAGCCATATGGTCCCTGGATTTACAAGCTGTTAGGATCACAGTCAGTCACTGGGCTCAAGCAGCCCTCTCATGAGGAAGCCTGGAAACAATCAATGCAGCCGCTAAGGGTCTAAGATCTGTTGTTACATACAAAGCAATACAAAGCACCCCCATTTCTTAAAACTCCGCTCTGTTACAGTTGGGCAGGCAGGATTCATTTGCTCCCGAGTGCCAGAGGAAGTAAGATCACACAGGGTAGAAAGCCTGAGGAAGGCTCCACACATGTCTGTTCTGTTTTGATATATGCTGCCTGACAATCCTGTGATTTAATCCCATTTCCCATTCACCGTAATAAATGTGCATCAGTTCCAGTTCTGTCTCAATTGTGTTGACATTAAGGCACTAAACAGCTGATAAATACACTGGCTTAGGTCATGTGAAAGGCTGTGCTGCCTTACAAAACTGTTAAATGCATTTTGACAAATGTGTTCATTGGGACAGTCAACAGATGTGAAAACACTTCACACAGAAAGCAACTGAACGTCCTATCAGCTCAGCAGTAATTTGGAAAAGGGTGAAATGCAAAAAACAATAAATTACAGCTGAATGGCTAGGAGATGATTTCAAGTGTGAAAAACTGATTCAGAGTAAGTGGCTCTTAGACCTTTATACCTCAAAGTTCCAAGTACCTCTTTAAGATGAGCAGGTCCCCCCATAATCTTATATATAGTAACATTGAACTGTTTTTTCTTATTTACTAAATACGTGATAGGAACATAGATGCATTAAAAAGTGTGTACAATGCCTAGTAGTGGTGGCAGCAGCGGCAGCGCCGCACACCTTTAATCCCAATATTCGGGAGGCAGAGGCAGGCAGATCTCTGTGAGTTCGAGGCCAGCCTGGGCTACATAGTGAGATCCAGAACAGCCATGGCTGTTACACAATGAAACCCTGTATCGAGAGAAAAACAAAAACAAAAAAGTGTTTACAATGAGTAAGGCACAGTTCCAAAAACAACTGGAGTCTGATGCTAAAACAGTGAATAAAGAGAAGCATCTTTTAGATTAAAATTTTAGAATGTATCATTATTGGGGACAGCCATTATAATGGAGAAGACATGAAAGATGCTGTTTTGTTTTTTTTTTAAGGAAAGTGAAACTTTTAAAAGATTTGTTTATTTTTTTTATTTTGTGTGTATGACTGCTTTGCCTGAATGTATATGTATGTATGTTCGTGTATATATACACATTGCATGCATGCCTGGTACCCACAGAGGCAGAAGAGGGAGCTGGATCTCCTGGAGCTAGAGTTAAGGATGGTTGTGAGCCGCCATGTGGGTGCTGGGAACTGAATCTGGATCCTCTGCAAGAGTAGCAAGTGCTCTTAGCTTCTGAGCCCCGGGAAGGCAAGTTTGTTTGTTTGTTTGTTTGTTTGAGACAGGGCCTCTCTATGTAGGCCTGGCTGTTCTGGAACTCACTATGTAGATCAGGCTGGTCTGGAGCTCACAGAGATATCCTGACTCCTGGAATTGAAGATGTTGACCACCACACCTGGCCTCAGAAAAGCAATGTTTTAACTTTAGCTTACACTACTAGAGGAGAATGAAGTGATTAAAATCTTAGTGAACAGAAAATTATTTATAATCAAGTACTTAATAATTTAATATTTGTTCTATAAATTTGGTCATTACGAAATATAACTTTACACTGGCTGGCCACCGGGTGGTAGCACATACCTTTAATCTCAGCACTCGGGAGGCAGAGGCAGGCCTCTGTGAATTCAAGACTGGCCGGTCTACAAAGTGAGTTCCAGCACAACCAAGAGTATACAGGAAACCCTGTCTCTAAAAACCAAATAAACGAATGGATGACAGGTAGGTAGGTAGGTAGGTAGGTAGGTAGGTAGGTAGGTAGATAGATGATAGATAGATAGATAGATAGATAGATAGATAGATAGATAGATAGATAAGATAGATAGATAGATAGATAGATAGATAGATAGATAGATAGATAGATAGATAGATAGATAGATAGAACTTTACATTAGAAGAGAGGGCTAGAAGTCTAGCCCCATATCCAAATTAAAAATTTCAACATTTCATCTATACTAATAACTCCTTGTTCTAAACATCTTTCTGAACCCTGCAGTATTATCCGCTGTGAACTGTGCTGGCTTTGACTGGAGGAAGAAGGGATGAATGTAACAATGAAGGTAATGGAAAAGAGAGGCCAACAAATGAAAGTTGTAGGAAGTGGAAAATAACGGGGAAATGATACAGACACAGTCAAGGTCTCCAAGAAAACCATCAAAATCCAGTATCACAGTTAAGTGTCCGAGAGTGACCAACCACAAAACTACTACTGACCTCCTTCCTTTCTCTAGTGATACTGTGAAGATCAAGGAATTAATGGAATCACTATTTTGAGTGCTCCCCTGCTAGAAACTATAAGTGACTCCTAACAAAGTAAGTCAGTTTACCTCTCGAATAGTCATAATAAGAATGAGCTCATGGGCTAGACTTTGGTTAGTATTTGCTACTTCTGATGAGCAAAGTACTTCACTTCCCAGTGTGCCAATTTCTAATCTGAAAAAAAAAATGAGACTAGTATCTGCCTTGCAGGGTGGTTTTAAGGACTTCATTTTATAAATATATTATACTTACAATGGTATCTGGCACATAATAAATTATTGACGTATCGCTCTCTCTAACACACACACACACACACACACACACACACATCTGAAGTACCTATTAGACTTGATCAGAGATGTGGAGTAGACAATGGCACATACACACAAAACTAGTATGCAGGTCAGGGGAAAGGCCCAGGCTGGAGATGTCCATCCGGAAGTCATCAGTATATAGACAGTACTTAAACCATGGCAGTACTGCCCCTTCTAGTGGCTCAAGTTTGTAGTAATCTTTAACATAAATCATCTATCTAGTAATTCCGTTTTTTAAATTAACATATACTATAGTACCTTCTGAACCTTTTCTATATTTTTAGGTATTTTATCTGATACTTTGGCTACGGATTAATTCACTTAATCATTTGACAGATACTTACCATATGTAACTTTGCTAGGCATTAAGAATCCAGCAGTCAATATAATTCCTTTCTTTCTCTGTTTTTGTTTTTGTTTTGTTTTTTGTTCTTTTTTTCTGAGACAGAGTTTCTCTGTGTAACAGCCCTGGCTGTCCTGGAACTCACTCTGTAGACCAGGCTGGTCTCGAACTCAGAGATCCACCTGCTCTGCCTCCCAAGTGCTGGGATTAAAGGTGTTTGCCACCACACCTGGCAACTCCTTTCTTTACAGAGAATTCAGCCTGAACAGAAATGTGGATGTTACTTAAATGGTCACACGAATACAATATAAAGTTATAAACTGTGATACAGTGTAAGAAAATATAACAAGGAAAGTTAATGACATCAGGAGAGAGGAAATCACTTAAAATGTTCTATTAAGGGATATAAGTAATAATTAAAGAAGAGGCCATGAATGGGGGGCACAGGAGGAGCCAGAGTGGAGGGAAAGAGGAGTGGGGATGATGTAGATACCATGCTCATGTACTAAGGTCTCAAAAACAAGTTTAAAAAATACCAAATGCAAATCATTAAGCAACTTCTTGTACGATTAAACATTCTCATACCATTCTGCAATCATGCTCCTTGATATTTGCATAAGAAAACTAAAATATTACACCTACATAAAATCCTACACACAGCTAGGTATTGGTGGCGCACGCCTTTAATCCCAGCACTCGGGAGGTAGAGGCAGGCGGATCTCTGTGAGTTCGAGGCCAGCCTGGGCTACCAAGCGAGTTCCAGGAAAGGCGCAGAGCTACACAGAGAAACCCTGTCTCGAAAAACCA
>CABHPQ010106597.1:15042-31180 GCA_902168405.1 Peromyscus aztecus
ACCTCTTTATTATTGCCCAAACTTGAAAGCAACAAAATGTCCTTTAATAGGTGAATGGATAAACTGTTGTGCACAGGGGAAACGGAGTATTATTCAACACTGTTAAGGTTTGGATCTTAAGGGTTGCCCCCTAAGAATCCTGTGTTGAGGTATTGGTCTTCGGCTGAAGGTATCACTGGGATGTAGTGGGAAATGATGAGGTAGGGCCTAACTGCCGGAGATAGGTCACTGGAGGTATATCTTTGAAGGCTATTTTCGTACACAGGTCCCTTCATCTCTTTCTCCTTGCTTCCTGGCTACTACAAAGCAGATTGCTTTCTTCTATCATGGTCTTCCGCCACCATGGGCCTCATCACAGCTCCCAAAGTATGGTCATTTCACCTAATTGAACCGAAACTTATCAAACCATGAGCCAAAAAAACCTCTCCCTCTTTATGTTTCTCTGGTATTATGTCCCAGTGACCAAGTGTGGTCTAACACAGCACTAAACCAAAAGGAAATCTACAGCCATCAAATAGAATGGGGACAAAGAGAGGGCTTGGTGTTTAAGAGCACTTATTGCTCTTGCAGAGGATGCAGGTTCAGTTCCCAGCAACCACATGGCGGATCGCAATCTTCTGTAACTCCAGTTCCAGGGGATCCAACACCCTTTCTTGGCTTCCAAGGAACACCAGGCACACAGGTGGTACACATACAATGCAGGCAAAACACCCATGCACACAAAATAAAAATAAAGAAATCTCTAAAAGACCTAGAGGACACTTAAATGAACATCACTAAGTGAAAGAAGCCCATGTGAGAGGCTACTATATGATTCCAATTATGATACTCTGGAAAAGGCATTACCATTGAGACAGTAAAAGTCTTGGTGGTTGTCAAGGGCTAGGAGGATTTTTAGGGCAATAAAACCATTCTTTATGATTCTCTAATGGCAGATATATGTTGTTAAACACTTGTCAAGATGTGTAAGGCCTTATCCACATGGTAACATCCTCTCTTCCTTTGACTCAGCGTAAATGTCAACTCCACTATGAAGCTTTGGCAAAGCCTCTAAGTAAAGCTCTTTCTCCACCATCCTCCGGCAGTTTTTTGACCATCCCTCTCACAGTGCGTAGAAGCAGTTTCTACTGTAAGGTACGCTTTCAAAGCAGAGACAGACTCATTCTTCTTATCCCCAGCATCCAGGAAATAACAGGCACCTACCATTTGAATAAACACATGAGCAGGTAACTATGAAGATCTTAACTCGGAGCACAGGGCTATATTGTAAACCTTGGTTAGTGTTTAATCTGTAGAACCTTCCAAACGATCCACTTGCTTACTTGTTTCATATTCTGGAAAGAACCACTGCCCTGATGTTTAGAAGTGGGTGGCATTATGTTGACAAATGGCCTTGCAAAAACACAATGTACTTATTCTACTCCCATAAATGTGTTTTAAGAGTCCAGTCTCGATTTCATAGTCACTTTCTCTTTTTCACTTCCCAGAGAATGTAACTTAGAGTTAGGAAAGAAGAGGGTAAATGAAGACAAAGTCAAAATGATTCAGCCAATAAATAGTTTAATGAGAACCAAGGTCTATACCATAGATAGCAGTAACTGTGCTGGTAGCCTTCTGCTGTAGCCTATCTGGGGAGAACCAACTACATTTAACCCACATTTGAAAAGAAGGCCCTTCTGAATGTCACCCATCAGTATCCATCTTCACAGAAGACACCAATCTGGGGTCACACTCTCAATGTTAATACTTCCTCTTAGGGAAGAGGTAACACAAATGCACAAACAGCCTTAAGTCATCCTACTAGTCTTCCATTAGAGGGCCCTTGGGAGACCACTGGTTCTGTAAACACATACGCCTTTGTCAAAATACATTAGGAACACAGAGGAGAACAGTAGAAAGGGCGGCAGGCCTGGGCTCACAGACCTTCAGTTCTTAGATCTGAAGCCTCTTGAGTTGCTCATATGTAATAAAAAACTGAAAAATGAGTCAAGGAAGATTTCTGAGTTGATACTGAAAGTTAAACCCATTTTGAAAACTGGGCATTGCATTCTCTTAAATTAATGTACTTAGTCTAAAGGGGATTGCCTTAGAAGACTTTTCTTAAGATGAACTGTGTTGAGTGCCCACTATGTACCCACCATGATCAGTGGCACTCAGCAATGGAAACTGATTTTAATAAAGCCATAGTTTTCAAAAGCAAACAGAACAACACAACACAACACACAATTCCACAGAGAGAAAGGAATATTCTCTCTGTTCAGCCTATGGATTCCAGAAGGGTGGGGAGCTATTTTCCAACCCTGCCAAGCTCACAAGGACACACCTTAGCACCACCCACAGTATCCAGCACGTGGCTCTAAACACATGAGGTATTCAAGCACGGCTGTGGATTCTTTCACTGTATGAATGCTTTGTGTCCTGTTAGGATTTTCCAGCTACTTGGGTCTCATAGTTATTTGTTAGGAAATCTAGACCACGTCGGGCGGCCGTGGCGCACGCCTTTAATCCCAGCACTTGGGAGGAAGAGCCAGGCAGATCTCTGTGAGTTCAAGGCCAGCCTGGTCTCCAGAGTGAGATCCAGGACAGGCACCAAAAAAAAAAAAAAGAAAGAAAAGAAAAGAAATCTAGACCACAATAGCATGCACTTTCCTGTGAGCATCTTCGATCAGTGTTGCTAAAAATTTCATAGCCCTTTTAAGACGGGCTGTGCTTGACATTTTGCTTTATTACATTTATTTGTTTATTTATTTATTTGTTTGTTTGTTTACTATTTGCTGGGGAGGGCATGCACCTGCCACAATGTGTGCATGGAGTTCAGAGGACAACTGGCTGTGCTTAACATTTTGTTGCATTACATTTATTTGCTTAGTTAGTTAGTTGTTTATTTGCTAGGAAGGATATGTACCTGCCACGGTATGTGTATGGAGTTCAGAGGACAAGTTACAGGAGCCAATTCTCTCCTTCCACCATAAGTCCCAGAGATTAAACTCAGGTCACCAGGTATGGAGGCGAGCAACTTTACACATGGAGCCATCTTAGACATTTTGATTTAAAGAGGAACATTTGGCACATCTTTTCTGTCACTTTAAATGTGTATTTGCCTCCAAGGGAAAGTTGTTTCACTATTGGTTCCATTCACACTGGTCTCCAGTGGGATGCTTGAGTTTCTTGCATGCCTATAAAGCATTTAATATCAAAATTACCTTTCCATAACCTAGAATTACCTGGGACATTGAAGCACTGGCTTGTATTCTCAATTTCTAAAAGGATACAATGATGTTCCAGGGTCCAAGTCGAAGCCAGTTTGGCCAAAATCCTTTATAGAGGGCAAAAAAGCCTTCATGTTTCCACATCTGAGGTAAAGACATAACCAAAAATAGTGAATTTTCCTTTCTTTTTATATTTGACAACCATTTTCCATGCCCACCCCCAGCAACTTTGGCTATAATGAATGATCTCTTTTCTGAAGATACACTTTGGAGTCTAAATAATTGGTAGTCTAAATCCATCAAACCATTATTCAACAATTATTACTGAGTACCCAACATATACAACACATACTTCTTAATTCTGGAAATATAATTGTAAAGAAGAGCTGGGCATGGCAGTACATGCCTATAATCTTCACACTCTAGAAGTAGAGGAAGTAAATCAGGAGTTCAAGACTATCCTTAGCTATACAGTGAATTTGAGACCAGCCTAGGCTACATGAGACCCTGTCTCCAAATACCCTAATTAAATGTAGTGGGTCACAAACAGACAAAAAAGATGAGAAATAGAAGTTGCTGGGTAGTAGAAGGGAGTTTTGAGGGAGAGGGACAGGAATAAGAGAGGAAAATGCAGGATAATTGATCCAAGTTCTTTATATGAATGAGTGTAGTGAAATTATGAATAATAATAATTTCGCAGGCATTATTATATCTGAAGTAACTAGAGATAGTTACATAAAGTGATGGCACACTTAAAGGACCCTATTGAAGTGTGATGCTAATTAGTCTTATCAATAAAAACCAAGAGTCAAATATCGGGGTAAAAATCAGAGAAGCAGAGCAGCAGCCACTAGAGACTTCTTACCTCTATGAATCCTCTAACAGAAAGGGGGCTGAGATCCTGTCCCCACCCTCCTTATAATCCTGTCTTGACATCCCGATTGTGCTGGGATTAAAGGCAATAGCCTCCCAAGTGCTGGTATCAAAGGCATAAGCCTCCCAAGTGCTGGGATTAAAGGTGTGAACCACCACCACCTGGCCTCTATGGTTAACTAGTGGCTAACTCCACCCTCTGATCTCCAGGCAAGCTTTATTTGTCAGAACACAAACAAAATATCACACAGCATTTCCCCCTTTTTGTCTAAATACAATAAATACAATAACTATAGGCAAGAATTATATTAACAATGTCTAGTCCATTAGCATTTGACAAATTCAGAGAAAATACTCCATTATCTATCCTATCTTGGTGAGTTCAAAGGGTTGTACCTAATTCACTTTCTATCCTAACTTGCATTACCACATTTCTATACCTTATTCCCAGTCATCCATATCCTTGTGTAGTCCTCACATCATAACATATCAGGACTGTTGTGAGTTACCAAAATAACATAGCAGAAATTAACACTGCTAGATTATAAAAGGTTTTTTATATATATAATATATATATATATTATATATAAAAAATAAGGTGTCTATCTCCTCCTTTCTTGAATTATTCACTCTGAAGGAAACTAGCTGTCATACCATGAAGAGAGGCCTACATCATAGAGAGCTGAAGCATTTAACTAATACTGTCAAGTCATCTTTGAAGCAGATATGCTAGCCCTAATCAAGCCTTGATGATGACTGAAGCCCTGGCTGACATACAACCTCTTAAGAGGTCTTAATCTAGAATAATTCAACAAAGCTGCTTTTCAATTCCTGATCCGACAAAACTGGAAAAGAATTAATTGTTCTTTCAAGACCCTGAGTTTTGGAGTAATTTTTTACACAGCAGTACATAGCTTATACAGTCTGTGCCCCTAGAGAATGTATATTCTAGTGTGGACAAGCAAATACACACATTGTTTTAGACAGACAGATATTGGTAGATATTAATATATTGATGCATATTGTATTCAGAAGTGATAAAAGGGATGAAGAAAACAAGGAAGAGAATAAGGACTTGAGAAAGTCCCTTGCCTTCTCTAACTCCGTTTTCTATTTTTACAGTTATTGTTACTCCATGGTATATTTCATGTGAATGCTTTAAGGACCATGTGTGAGGAACAACATGAGCTACTTTGCACTGTGGTGCCCTTATTTATATAGTAGGGGGTCTCTATATGCACCAAATGGTCTCAAGATTTAGATGACAGACTAAAAGTCAAAAGCTGATGTCATATGCTGAATTCTGCCAAAAAGTAGTTTATATACTAGACAAATACCTATTAAGTAATGGCAATATGTTGGGTGTTTTGTCAGATACTGAGAAATGTTGTTCTGCCTTTTCATTGGTGAAACGAATTTTACCATTGTTTTAAGAAATGAACACGTTTTAATAAGATAATGATATGAGCAGCCAGATTTAAACATCTCTCTCTTCTCATCCTGCAAATTAAGAATCTAGAAATAAGTGTCCTCATTAACCACTTGGAGTGGGGAGGACAAATAATCACGTACTACTGATACTACCGATAGACAGCCATAGACAATATGCTTCTACTAATGGACCTCCAGCAAATTCTGAAGGACTCAAGCCAAAATCCGTTTTTGTTTTTACAACTACTCAAAATAAAGCTGAGATGCAGATAACCTAAAAATATACAATTAAATGACAAGAGACTTTAGACATAATCCAATTATCATTATCTCAAATACCACAATAAAATCCTAATTGGTCTAAGATCTCCACCTACAAACTAAAATCAATCTTTAAGAATTATAAATCAGACCATATTACATTCCTACTTAAAAGTTCTCAGGTGGCTTCATTCTACTTGTAAATTCTCTGCAATGATCTGCAGGATCCTTCATGATTTAGACCCTGTCCCTCTCTGCAGATTCACTACTTTCTCATTCATTCACCACACTCAGCCACACAATCCTAATTTTTAACTCTAATATGTCAAACTCATTTCAACTCAGGCCTTTTATAATCTCTTCTTTCTTTATGAAATGGTTTTCTCAAGGTTTTCACATGGCCACCTCCTTCCCATTATCCAAATTATCCATAAGATTTCTTAAGCATCCTAGCTGAAGGAATTCAGACCACCAAGTTGCTATTTCAATATGCTGTTATTTTCTTCATAGTATTTACTTCTATCTAAAATTATTTGTCTGTCTCTCTCAACTACATTATAACTTTCAATAGAGAAGGAATAGTGTTTGCCTTGTTCACCTCCATATACCCACCACCTCATACCTCTTGGAACATTAAAGTTTTGTTGAATATAAATGCACACACACAAAAATAGTATGATGCTCTAACAGTTCCAAAACTCATCTGAATCCTTATAATTCTCCAGGACATTTGAAGAAGCAGGTTATGTGTAAACAAATAAGAACTTCTGCAGGTAAACACAGATAACAGAGTTCTGCAATAAATATATCAAAATATGAGTATTAATATATCAATATCTACCAATACCTATCTGTCTATATCAATTTGTGTATTTGCTTGTCAATATCACTAGCACATACCTTCCATAGGGGCACTGACAGTATAAGTTATCTGTTGCTGTGTAATAAATGAATACATTGATTTAATAAATAACTTGCCCTGGAAAAACTAATAAATGGAAATGTATGCAGCTCTGTTTTCATGAAACTTTACTGGGACAAACAGTAAAAGCAATTCCAATAAAAAGTACTAAATATGAATAAAATGTGATACAGTCATGCAATGTAGTATTTTATTCAGCAATAAAAAGAAGCAAAGAATTAATACATGCTACTATGGGTGAACCTTGAAAGCATGCTACTTTGAAAGGAGCCAATTAAAAAGGTCATACAATATGATTCCATTTTGATAAAATATCTAGAACAGATATTGATAGAAATAGGAAGTAAGCTAGTGTTTACTAAGTTCTGAGGGGATGGGAGAAACAGAGGTCATGAAGATGCTCAAAAATTGACCGAGTAATTGTTATACACATCTCATCATTATATACTACACACCATTTTGAATGAATTATTTTAACAATATGTTAATTTGTCCTCAATGAAGATTTAAATATATATTGAGAGAGAGAGGGAGATGGAGGGAGGAACAGAGCGAGAATGGTTAGTGCTATGACAGGAACTATAAGAAACCCTGCACACTCAGAAGGCAGAGGCAGGGGAATCATATATTTGGGACCAGTCTGGGCTAAATAGTGAGCTTCAGACAAGTCTAAGCTACATAGCAAGATACTTTCTAAAAAAATAAACAAATATAAATAAAGAAAAATAAATAAATAAGCAAAAGGAAAAAAGAAACCTTGCATATATACTCTAGTCCAATGGTCAGTAAAGGCTCTTGTGGAAAAAGATATGGATCTGGAGAATTAACAGGAGTGCGAAAAAGCAAAAGGCACATTTAAGAAAGTATATGGATGAACACAGCAGAAAAAATCTAGGGCTGGACAATTTTCAGTGCATTTGGAATGTAGAAAGGGAGAAATGGGGGTGGAGGAGTGGAAAGGATACTAAAGAACTACACACTTCTTTGCAGAAGTAGTGACTGACCGAGACAGCAATTCTCTGCAGGATACAGTTTGGCACAAGCCTTTACTGCAAAAAACCGTATAGTACTTTAGCATCCTCAGAAAGTAAAAAAGGTTGTGAACTACTCTATCTTCTCTTTGGTTATATACCTATCTGGATGCTAATGATCCCAAGGACACTTACCTATAACCACAAAATTCCCCCAACTTAGGCCTGATATCTCCAAATACCACAGGCTGCTCCTCATACACATCAAACTAAGCATCAAAACCAATGTCTCCTATAAAATCTGTTCTTTCAAATTTTTGTATGTGCATGAATGTTTGTCCATGTACCACATGTGTGCCTGGTGCTCACAGAGGCCAAAAGATGCTGTTGATCCCCTGGGACTGGAGTTACAGATGCCCATAAAACTGTCATGTGGGTGCTGGAAATTGAACCCAGGTCCTTTGCAAGAGTAGCTAGTACTCTTAACTGCTGAGCCCTATTCATCTTATGATGTCTCCATCACTGAATGCCACCATCTGGTCAACAAATCCAAACCCAGGAGGTCATCTTTGACATCCCCTCCTCCCTACACCTCTCTGTATCATCTCAACAAAACTCTATTATTCTAATTATTCTAGATTATTAAATTATTCTCAACTAAATTATTCTCAATTCTGTCCTATCTTCTACACTCCCAGTCATATTGAGGCTCGGGCCTTCATCCTTTCTCACTCAGATCACTACACAAGTCTTTTAATCAACATCTTTATCTGCAGGTCAACGGCTCTTTAAGTCAACCAGATCAGAATCAGTACTACCCAGGAACTTCCTGGAAATACAAATTCTCAGGTCCCACTTCTGACATGATGAATTAATTCAAGTAATTCTGAAACATGTTAAGCTTAGAAGACTCATTCACTGCCCCACCCTTATTCCCTTAGATTAGTGGTCTTCAAACTTGGATGAACACACAACCACCTGTGAAATTCTAAAACTTTTGATAACCCAGGTTCTGAGTTGACTGATCTAAGGCAAACATGGGAGCTGCGGAATTAATGAGTGATTTCAATGTACACCCAAGATTGAGAACCACTATCTTAGATCCTATTTCCACAAAGACAGAGTGGTCTACTGAAAATACAAATGGGACCTGATTAAAGCTCTCAGTATCTCCAAGTGTCTCGGTACAACATTCAACACCCTTCATAACCCAACCAACCTATAGCACTAATATCAGAAAAGTACCAAGTTCACAGTTCATGTGTTTCCATTTGTCTGGCCACTTGTCCCTGTATTCCATCCATCTCCGGTCCCAACAACTTCCGCTCACACAAACCCTCCTCCTTCTCGCCAACTGGACTCCCGGAGCTCCACCCAGGGCCTGACCGTGGGTATCTGCATCCAGCTCCCTCAGTCACTGGATGGGGTTTCTAGCACGACATTTAGGGTGTTTGGCCATCCTATCACCAGGGTAGGTCTGATCGGGCTATTTCTCGACCATTGCCAGCAGTCTACTGTGGGGGCATCTCCGTGGATTTCTGTGGGCCTCTACAGCACTCTGCTTCTTCTTATTCTCATGTGGTCTTCATCTCTCACGAACATTCCTTGTGTTCCCTCTCTGTTCTTGATCCAGTTGGGACCTCCCGCTCCCCCAAGTTCTCATTCCCTCGCCCCCCGCCCCTCACCACCCCCACTCACGCCCAGACTGTTCATGTACTGTGAACAAATGGCTGAGGGGCCCCCAACTGGATCAGGCCCTCGGAATGGGTGAGACAGTTGATTGGCTTGATCTGTTTGGGAGGCATACAGGCGGTTGGACCGGGTCCTGCGCTCAGTGCATGAGTTGGCTGTTTGAAACCTGGGGCTTGGTAGAGACCCTTGGCTCAGTCTGGGAGGAGGGGACTAGACCTGCCTGGACTGAGTCCACCGGGTCGATCTCAATCCTCAGGGGAGTCTTTGCCTTGGAGGAGATGGAAATGGGGGGGGCGGGGGGGCGGGAGGAGGGAGAACGGGGGAATCTATGACTGATATGTAAAGTTGAATTATGTTGTAAAATAAAATAAAATAAAATAAAAAAAGAAAAGTACCAAGTGTTTTAGTTAAGAGTGCTTCCTCACGCCAAAGGGTCTGAGTTTACTGCAGCGGCCTACTTGCTGACTGGGAAGCTCTAAGGAAGGTAAGCCTTCAGTGCTTCCATAGCTACCTCGTGGGGTAATGAGGAGAACTCAACGACTGAATACCTGGGAGTCTCATTACAACAGCTCCTCTCATGCAATACAGCACTCAACAGAAATGAGTTATTATTCAATTTACTAACATCTCCAGAGAACTTATTTCAAACTTCTCAAGTGTGGGCTATAATTTCCTACCATAGATTTCTGAGTTTTATCACTTTTTAGGCTGTATTGATTATCTATTTGTAACTGCCAGTACTTTAGTAATAGCTATAATTTCCCTTTAGCTATTAAAATAGTGCCCCATAAATAACAAATCACTGTTCAATGATAACAGCAGAAAAACCATATGGCCCCTTCACATTTTATCCCTGAATTTGTTTTTATAGCAGTAATGTAACTGATACTTCTGTATACATTTATGACATTCAACCCCAACAGGAATACTCAAAGCAAAATGTGATCAACCAAACAACCTGGAACTTAAATCAAGTATTGGGTTTGAGGTTTCTTAAGTAACAGGCTTTCTACGACAGGGTCTCTCTTATTTGAGGTTGGAAAACATGGGATATTATAAATCCTATTAAAATTTTTATTTTATGTGTATAGGTGTTTTGTCTGCATGTGTATCATATACCATGTGCATGCAGTGCTTATAAAGGCCAGAAGAGGGCATTGGATCCCCTGGCATTATAGACAGTTGTAAGGTATCATGGGGGTGTTGGGAATTAAACACAAGGCCTTTGGGAGAGTAACCAGCACTCTTAAGTGCTGAGCTATCTCTCCAGCCTCCTAATTAAAAAAAAATAGAATTTCATACATAAGTACTCATTTATATCATTTCCACCCTTCCTGCTCCCCTTCCAACTTCCCCTTCCATGACCTCAGATATATTAAATCTTGAAATTCTACAAAGTGCTATTAATATATGTATCCTGTATTTTCAAGCATTTGAACTGGAATAATATTAAGAAGCACTACACATTAGCAAATTTCCTAGGAGATAGGTTATTTGTCTTTGAATGATTCTCAGAAGCTACTGAAAATACACATAATGGTTGTTTGATGTTCAGAATATGTAGCAAGAAGAATAAAGACTGAAAAAAGTCTTAAACACCAAAGAAAAACTGAAAGTGTAACCCAAATCCACAGTGCACATACCTTTAAAATACCATCCAAAGTACCCTTGTAGAGGTCCACATGGCCCACTATTGCCCTCTGATTCATCATTCGCGTTCTCACAACGTCAACTGGGTTAGATGCCAGAGCCCCAGCCAAACCACAGGTAAAGCTAGAACTAAAGGAGAAAACTAATTTAAGAAGACAGATTATTCCCACTTCCACCACTTGCCCACTTAAAGAGAACTTAGGCCAAAGGCAAAAGGTATAATAACTCAGATCCATTAGATAAAGCCTGACATCCCTTCATTATAATCTAAAGAGAAAGAAACGACTTTCTAATGAAAGGCTGTCCCTTCCATTTTCATTCTTCAACTCGGCCTCTTTTAGAGAGGACATAGTCCATAGACCTAACGACATCCCTAAGCAGGAAGTGTCCTGTACCACTGATAAGTTACATAGAATTTTCTGACCACAGTATCATACGCCAATGCATTTAAGTAGCAGAATATCATAGAGGTTACACGACAAAGAAAATGCAAGATGAGAGCAGAAATAGTCTTCATCCAAAAACTGTTCAGCTTCAGAAACTCTACAAAATTTGACCCTTTTTTTTCTGGGTCCCATTAAGAGCAAATTTCCCTTCAGATAAGGAAAAACAAAAGCAAGAAAAATAATGTGCTTATAAGAAGTACAGGTTGATGGGACCAGGGCTGCAGCTCAGTTCAGTGTTTGCCTAGCAAGCATGAAGCCCTGGCTTCGATCCTTAGCACCGAAGAAACAGATTGTGCTAGTGCACTTTGCACATCTGCAATCCTAGAACTCTGAAGTAAAGGCAGGAGGATCAGAAATTCAAAGTAATCCTTGGCTTCACAGTGAATCTGAGGCCAGTCTGAGCTCGATGAGGCCTTTCTTCTAAAATATGTAAGCAAATAAAGTACAAGCTGTCTAAAAATATCATACAAGCCAGGTGGTGGTGCACACCTTTAATCCCAGCACTTGGGAGACAGAGGCAGGTGGATCTCTGAGTTCGAGGCCAGCCTGGTCTACAGAACAAGTTCCAGGACAGCCAAGTCTGCACAGAAAAACCCTGTCTCAAAAAACCAACAAAACAAAAGAGTATCATACAAACATCTAGTAGGTCTCTACACTATACACAGCTCCCAAGTGGCCAGGTGTCCACAGTATCTGAGGACAAGTGCAGGTAATGGGTGGGGGGAAATATAATCAGAGTACTTCATATGCATGTTATGAATATGAGCATGTTATGTTATTATATAATACAAATATGAGAAAATGTCATACTGAAACACAATCTTCTATAATGAATATATACTAATTAAATAATGAGAAAATAACATGAAATGTCATAATAAAACCCACTATTTTATATAATTAATATATAGCAATAAATTTAAAACTATACAATATCCAGAAGGCTTGAAGTATTGGCCATAGGAGACCAGTGTTAAGGCGATACATATCAGTTATAAATCTACCTGAGGATATCAGTAAAAGAGGCTTTTTATGTTCAAACTGCTAAACACAGAGACTGAATCAAACACAGCTCACTTACACAAAATGTGTTAAAATGGTGTCTCCCAGCATTCCCGACAGTATCAGGTGCTTCTTGGTAATATCATAAACTGGCAACTCCACTCCCACGACGATGGCGGCACGCTGAGCAGTTGGGACCACACCCTACAAAGCCAAAGTGATATCAGACCCCTGAGAAATACCGAGAGTGACAAAGATCTTCAAAGTGAACCAAAATTGCCGGGCAGTGGTGGAAATTACCAGAAAAATAAAGTCTGAAATGTATAGTTCATTCTTTCAAATCAGTGACTAACACTGAGATGTTTATAATTCCTAATCGATATACTGTACTACAAATAAAACCCTTCCCAGCACCCAAAGCACAAAAGACAAAAAATATGGATAAAATATGTTAAGTTGGATCGCACCATAATCAAAACCTTGCAATTTAAAAAATACCATGGAGTGAGGAAATAACACACACAAATGAGAAATACTTGAAAATCATAAATAATTCAGTCATTAGAAAAACATACATCAAAACCACAATGATAGTCAGGCAATGGTGGCACACGCCTTTAATCCTAGTACTTGGGAGGCAGAGGCAGGTAGATCTCTAAATTTGAGGCCAGCTTGGTCTACAGAATGAGTTCCAGGACAGCCAGACCTACACAGAGAAACCCTGTCTCAAAAAAAAAAAAAAAACCGACAATGACATGCCATTTCACACCTACCAGAATGACTGCAGTCATGTTTTCTAAGTAAAATAGTAAGTGTTGGTAAAGATGTGAGGAAACTGGAACCCTTACCACTGCTGATAAATACATAAAATGGAGCACCAATATGGTAAACAATTTGGTATCTCCTCAAAACATTAAACATAAAATTACCAAATGACCAAGCAATTCCCTTCATAGATCTATACCCAAGAGAACTGAAAGCACATTTTCTTTTGTTGTTGTTGTTGCTGCTGTTGTTTGAGACAGGCTTTCTCTGTATAACAGCCCTGGTTGTCCCGGTCCTGAACTCACTCTGTAGATCAGACTGGCCTTGAACTCACAGAGATCCGCCTGCCTCTGCGTCAGGAATGCTGGGATTAAAGGTGTGCACTGCCATCACCTGGCCTGAAAACACATTTTCATGCAAAAAAATGTACATAGCAATGTTCACAGCAATAGCTAGCAGATTATTGAAAAACACAAAATAATCCAAATGCTCATTAATTGGTGAATAGATAAACGAAAGCTACAGCATATCCCCAAAATGGAATTGTTATTTGGCCACAAAAAGAAATGATATACTGAGACTTGGGGCTTAGCTCAGTGACAGAAAGAGAGGAGGGAAGGAGGGAGAGGGCAGGAGGGTTGCATACCTACTCCCTGAAGACTGACATACAATTCTACTTGGATGAAACATGTACTTTAGGCAAATCTATATGGACAAAAAGAAGAGTAGTGGTTTTATAGTGTTCTGAGGATTGGCAGTGATGGGAATGACTATCTTTTTGGTAATGAAATGTTCTCAACTTAGATAATAGAGATGGTGGCATAAATCTATGAAACCACCTGATATAATTGCATATTTTAAAGATGAAAATTTTTACAATATGTGAATTTTCCCAATAAAGCTGTTAGGAGGCGGGGCGGTGGTGGCGCACGCCTTTAATCCCAGCACTCGGGAGGCAGAGCCAAGTGGATCTCTGTGAGTTCGAGGTCAGCCTGGGCTACAGAGTGAGTTCCAGGAAAGGCGCAAAGCTACACAGAGAAACCCTGTCTCGAAAAACCAAAACAAACAAACAAACAAACAACACCCTAGGGAGCTGAAGAAACAGCTCAGCAGTTAAAGAGTACTAGTTGTTCTTAAATAAGACTAAGGTTCAATTCCCATCACCTCTGTGGCAACTCACAAGCATCTATAACTCCATTTCCAAGGGATCCAATACCCTTCCCGGGCCTCTGCAGGCACTACACACTCATGTGGTAAATAGACATACATGCAGGCCATCCATACACATAAATATAGATTTTTCTATTTTAAGAGGGGCTAGAGAGATGGCTCAGTGGCTAAGAGTGTGCACTGCTGTTGCAGAGGACCTGAGTTCGATTCCCAGCACCCATGTCAGGTGGGTCACAACTGCCTGTAACTCTAGCTCCAGGGCATCCACTGGCATGGCTTCCAAGAGAACCTGCAAACACACAGAGATACACGTAATTAAAAATACTAAGAATAAATCTTTTCTTTAAGTCTTAAGGGGCTCAATCAGTGAAGTGCTTGCCATACAAGCATGAGGAGCTGACTTCAACTCTCAGAGTCCACATTTTTTTAAAAATGGGGAGTGGTGATGCATATTTGTAATCTCAGTAGTGAGGAGAAAGAGAGAAGACTCCCTCTAGTGAGAGACCTTGTCTCAAAATAACAAGGTAGATAGCTCTTGAGGAATCACACCCAAGGTTATTAGTCTCTGTCACCCACACAAATGCTTACACACACACACACACACACACACACACACACACACACACACACGCCATCAAAGCACAAAGGGGATAATCTGTGAAGATGAAGGGAATTAGAGGGCAAGTACATGCAATGGGGGGTGAATACAATCAAAACATGCTATATGCATATATGAAAATCTCAGCATGAAACTCAGTTTCTATTATATACACTGACAAAATGTTTTTTTAAAATGATAGGTCTGGTAATCTAGTCTTGGCAGTTAATCCCAGCTACTCACGATGTTAAGGGGGAAGAACCCTAAAATCAAGGACAGTGTAGACTACAGAATGAGTTCACGGCTAGCCTTACCAACTGAGTGAGATCCTCTCTCTCAAACTATAAAAGAAGAAAAAGGACCGCTGATATAGTTCCGTGGTAGAGCGCTTGCATGGGACACACGAGGCCCTAAGCTCAATCTGCAGCACTAGAGGAAGTTTCTCTAAACAAGGTGAGCCGTGAGTCCACACTCAGTACAGTGACAAAATAATAAAAACATTGGCAGCTGTGCTTTGTGGCACACGCCTTTAATCCCAGCACTTGGGTGGCAGAAGCAGGTAGATCTCTGGGAGTTCGAGTCTACATAGCAAGTTCGAGGCCAGCCAGAACTACACGATGAAATTTTGTCTCTAAAATTAAAAAAAAAAAAAAATTGAAGAAGACAACAAAAGTCAGTGAAGTGAAAAAGGGCAACTTCCCAGTGTGACTCCCAGAACGCGAGGGTGAGAAGAAAGGATGACACTAGGGTGAAAGACAAGTGGGAAAAGCTGGAGAAAGGGCAAAGGAAAACAGTTCCTCCCTTACAGGCCCTTCTGCAGCGACAGACCAGTGAACCAACAGAACATGCCTATCACAACTCTCGTGACCACAGACAGCTGGTAATGCACGACAAGTCAGACTTCTGTCGTTATCCCAGTGATGTGAGCAAGGACAGATCCTTGGGGCTTTCTGGACACCCACTCTAGCGGACTTAGTAAGTTCCAGACCAATGAGAGACTCTTGTCTATGGTGATATTGTGTCCCCCAATATATTGTGCACCCTAATAAACTTATATGGGGTCAGAGGACAGAACAGCCACTAGATAGACATAGAGGCCAGAAAATGGTGGCACACACACCTTTAATCCTAGCATTCTGAAGGCAGAG
>CABHPQ010106599.1:0-21083 GCA_902168405.1 Peromyscus aztecus
TGTGTGTGTGTGTGTGTGTGTGTGTGTGTGTGTGTGTGTGTGTGTGTTCCAACAAAAAACCTGCTAGTCTTAGTCAGTGTTCTCTTTAATTTCATAATAACAAAGAAAACACATTTAGTTATGGCAAAGCTTTATCTCACACTGCTTTAAACAAGTCATATTTCTCAGTCTGCCCTTGGCTTGTGAAAACATCATCACACTTGTGTTAGGGAGGAGCTCATCTATATAGTTCTTTGAGATAATCCTGGACTGGGCTTAAGATGTCACATTTTGGATTGTTTCTGCATCCCTATTCACAAAGGCTTCTCTCTTCCTGATAAACATCCTGCCATATTTTTTTACCCCTTTTCTTTTGCTGTATGCATTTGTGGAATTAACCTTGCTCTTCTCACTTACGGATTTACTCTCCCCTCCTCTCAATATTTCTGCCCTTCCTGAACTTAATTGTGAACTCTCTGGAGAGCATAACCTCTTCTTCCTGCACCTTTTGCTGCTCTCTCTGAAATGGTTCATGGCATTTGTTTGAATTTTATCCTTAAGCAAATGACCCTCCAGTCCTTCTCTCTACCACTGGCCTCTTATAAAGACCCCCAAGCCTACTAGACACTTAGTCCTCTGTAATATACCTCCTCGGTGCCATTCTATTGATAACAACTGACTGGGTTCCCCACATCAACTCTTTCTAATCTCGTTAAACTTTTTGTTCTCCTTTGCAGTTAACTCTCACAGAACTCTGAGATTCTTTCTCCTTCTTCTCCCAATATCAAATTACCTATCCTTTCACTCTCTGCGGTTCCCTTATATTCTACTTCTTCTGTCATTGATCTGGTCCAGTTCTCTCTATTTTACTTTTGTTTTAAAATCACAATTGCCTCTCTTTTTTTCACCCCTTCCACATTTACCTGTGTATGAACTGATCTAACTCAAATATTTGTAAATTTAAGTCACTCAAGTAATAATTTGTAAAATTTAAATGTTGCCCTTTAGATTCAAGCACAAAATTGTCGTCTTGCCTCTTTGTAGACAATTAGGATCTTTGTTCCATGCTTTCTGAGACTATAGAAGAAGCCCAATTACTCTGCTTGTTGTTAACCTCATTCCTACGCATGAACCTTTTCTTTGGATCTTTCTCATCACCTAGAATGCCTTCATCATTATTCTATAGCAAATGAATGTATTTTTATTTCACATTTCCCCAATAGTGGGGATTATACAGAAAATTTTATGAATAGTACATTAGGATCTAGCAACCTAGAATTAGCTATTCATTTTATAGATAACATTGTTGCAATTAGTCATTTAAGAATGAAACCCTTACTCTGATACACTGTTACTGTAAAATGACTAATATTAAGCTGGATTTTTTTGAGGCTAAGGCTTTGGTTTACTCATAGACTATTAGTCATAAATTCATAAATTATTAGAGACTTTGATATATCTTCCTATTTGAATGCATCTATTGAAGAGGGATAGATAATAATATAGTAAGCCAGATAGTAAGTGTAACCATGAATAAAGATGTCTGAGCTCACATCTCAATGGGTAACAAGTAACCTATCAGTGTCAAGGAAAGACAGAAAAAGAGACTGTTTCAAACCATTACATATTGTGGTGCTTAATTTTATTTTCAATTTGATTAGATTTAGTATTACCTAGGATACACACCTTTGGACCTGCTTTGAGGGTTCTTCCAGACAGTTTTGAACAGCCATGACCCACCCTGAATTTATATGGTATTTGCCACCAGTGTTGGTCCTGGACTGAATTAAAAAGGGAAAGCAGCTAAGCACCAGCATTCACCTGTCTGCTTCCTGACTGGATACAGTGTGATCAGTTACTTCATGTACCAGTAGCCCAATGCTTTTCCTGCCTGGGTGGGCTGTATTCTAACTACAGTCTGGATCAATCTGCTCTTCTTTACATTGTTTATCAGATACTTTGTCATGGCAACATGAAAGGTAACCAATGCACATGTGGATTCATATACACTTGTTTGTAAAATCAAATAGAATGTAAATTACATGTTAACGAAGTACTAAGAAAGTAAAGACAAGAGCAATGTATGTGCTCAGTTCAGTTGCAATCCTTCCACACACCACCTACCCTTACCTTCATTTCCCTGCTGCTTTCTCCTTGTTGGACCCGCCATCATCCCCTTTCCTGTCTCGTGTCTTCTTTTGCCCTCCCTACACTCATTTTGCAATGTCTCAATTTTTTTTGAGGAACCCTTTGTAGCTTCTTGAATTCTACATATACTTAATATGACTTGAATACTTACTTATATTTTATATGTAGAAACTGTGATCTACCTATAAGGGGGAATATGCAGCATTTATATTCCAGAGCATGGATTGCCTCACATAATGTATTTTCTAGTCTCATCCATTTTCCGGCAAATTTCATAGTTTCTTTTTTATTTGTGAATAAAATCCAACTGTGCATATATATTTTCATTATCAATTATCTTTTGATGGACGTTTATGCTGATTCAGTTTCTTCAGTGTTATAAAAAGAGCAGCAATAAACATAGGTATCTAAATATTTCTGTAGCAGGATATAGAGCCCATATAGTATATATCCAAGATTGTTATAGTTGGGATATACTGGGTAAGATTATTGTTTGTATTATGAGAAGCCTTAGCACTCATTTACATGGTTTCTGTACTAGTTTGTATCCCTTTGTCCATGCATCTTCATCAGCATTTATTGTTATTTATTTTCTTGATAGTAGCCATTCTGATTAGGGAGAGATGGAATTTGAAAGTGGTTTTAATTTTCATCCCTCTAATGGCTAAGGATGTTGAATACTCTGGAAACTATTTATTTGTCATTTGTACTTCTTTTGATAACTGTTCAACTCATTGCTCATTTATTGATAGGCAGTTTGAGTTCTGGTGTACAACTTTTACATTTCTTTATATATTCTAGATATTAGTCCATTTTCTTAAGTATAGCTGGCAAAGGTTTTCTTTCATTGTGTGGGATATCTGTTCACTTTGTTCATTATTTTGCTGTGTAGAACTTTTTAATTGTATGCAATCATATTTGTCAATTCTCAGAACTAATTCCTGTGATATTGGGATTCTATTCAGAAATTGCTTGCCAACGGTCCTATCCTGAAGTGTTGTAACTGTGTTTTCCTTTAGCAGTTTCAGTGATTTTCATTCTAAATTAAGATCTTTAATCTAGTTTGAATTGACTTTCATGCAGGGTGAGAGATAGATCTAATTTCATTTGTCTGCAGTAGATGTCTAGTTCTACCAACACATTTATTGAATAAGCACATGTTTCTCAAAAAAAAAATGTCCATAGCTGTGTGGGCTCAACTGTAGGTACATGTCTTCTTTTATATTCTATTAGTCTATATGTCTGGTATATGCTTCATATATTCTTCAAAAATGAATTAATTATATGCCAAGAGCCCTCTCTTCCCATCCTCTTCTTCCACATTCTCTCCTCTTCTTTCTCTTCTTTCCTTTTCTCTTCAACCTCACCCTTTACCTCTGCCTCCTCCTATTCCTCTAACCCTGCTACTCTTATATACCCCTGCTGCCTGTTCTTGTTGAGTTCAATAAATTTAGCTCCTTCAAATTAATTCAAAACTCCATATTTAGGTGAATTGTATTACAGTTGCTAAAGTGATTCATTCATATAACATCCATTTTCTTCATACCTTGGGAAAATAATGAAAATAAATAAAAAAATATTTATTCAAATACCAGAAGGAACAACAAGTCTCATATATCAGTCAAGCAAAGTAGTAAACTGCACACAGTTTAGGCCAAAGTGATTGTTACATTTGGGGAAAATTTCCCTACTATTTAGTAGCTTGAAGCTTTTTAGTTATTTGCCATTAATGTATTCACAGAATATTAGTGAATGTGTCTGTATTGCTGAGCACAAGATGGTAACATTGATAAAAAGTATTTACTGTAATTGATCTGACACTATAGGGAGGGAGACAATTCTGGAAAAAGAAAAATCTATTTGTAAAAGAAGGCAGTAAACATAGGTGTCAATACAGAAGTCAATAAAGTAACGTCAGATCTCAGGAATAGCGCTCTGAAGTACTAAAACGGCCACTGTAGTGGGTAGCCATTCCAGCTTTGGTCTGGAAGTTCCAATCCCCAATAAGGCTTCCGTAACTATCACGCCTACAAGGCGGGGCCAAGGGAGGGCCTGAAGACCTGAGATCGGGACGTGCGGCGCTCTCTTGTTTCCTGGACCTGGACGTGAGAGGTAGACCGAGGAGAGTTCTCCAGAGAACACCGCCGGACTGCGCTGTGTCTTTTCCAGAACCCGCCACCTACTTACCCCTTTATTTGTAAGTTACCCACTAAATAAATCTTCTTTTAACTACGTGGAGTGGCCTTAGTAATTACACCAATATCTGGCGCCCAACGTGGGGCACGAACCCACGACCCTGAGATTAAGAGTCTCATGCTCTACCGACTGAGCTAGCCACCACCACTAACTTCCTAATGTCATCTTTGGCTCCCTATTGTACATTCTCTCAGCATATGACAATGTATAGCATTTAAGAATATTCATAAACTTTATTGAAGGACATCTATCATTATTTCTCCATGCTAGAACGGAAGTCAGTTCCTTGTTGTTAAGCAGATAATTAGAGTAGTAAATGATTAATGGAAGGATTTCATGAATATAAGTAAATAAAGTGATTGCATGCATATAAGAAAAAAAAACAAACTCACAGAAGTTAGTTTCAGATCTATCATATTTACAATAACAGAAAGATGACAAGATGGCAAGATGAAGTCATTTAAAGGCCTGTATAGCTTCCGTTGACAAGAGATGGGACTAGAAGCGAAGTTTCCGGAAGCATGTCTGAGAAGGAAATTGCACAATATGTAAAGGGGAGAAAACAGAGCACCATGAATATCTCTGCTGTTTGTATTCTTCTGCTACTGATCCCCTTTCATTTTATTCTGTTTGCATCTTTTTCGCTTGTTCGGACTTGCACTGGGAACGAACAGGATGTCAGTTTAAGTAGCACTAAATTAACTATGGCCTTGAGCATGTGAAGTAGCGATCTTCTCTAGGACAAGCCTGCTGCTTCAGATCTTGGCAGCTTCAACTTGGCTTGGAGCTTCTCTATTTTTCTGCATGGCCAGGAAGAAGAGAAAACAAACGTCGGAACAGATTCTTAGATAGTACTGTTCCAATACTCAGGAAATGCCAGAAACCCTCCAGGCTTCCTCTTTTCACAGCCAACAGACCCATTATTCTATTTAAGATTAATTCTGCAAGCATTTATTAAATGTCTATGGTTGGAGATGAACAGTGAAGATCTTTGTGCTAATGAAGCTCATGGCTTTGCAAAACAAGAGAAAATATATTTAAGTAAATATTTAGTGATCAAATCAAAGATGCTATAAATTTTAATAAAAGGGGAAATTTAAGAAAAATTTAAGAAAATAAGGGAAGGGATGGTGATGTTGGTTCCTATGAGGGATGCTGTTTTAGTCAATATCTGCAAAAGTGAGACAGAGTTATAAAGAGTGATGGAAAGGTTTCCAAGAAGAAGCAGCAACATATGAGAGGTAAGACAGAAAAACAATATGGTATTCAGTGACCTCTAGACAGTTTAGTAATGCTGGAACAGAGTGGATGAAAGGAAAAGCTCCATTTGAGGTAGACAGTGAGGACAAGCATTCAGAGCTACTAGACTGTGGGCAATACTCAGATGCCAGAGGAAGTCTGTGACTAAACCAAGATAAGTACATATTTACAAAGACCACCATTTTATCAGCCTAACCAAGCTTATGCTGATAGCCCTACATTTGTCATATTTTAATTAATACATTTTTATTTATTTATGGATGTGTGTATGTCAACTTGTGTGTATATGTATCTGCATGTTGGTGCTTTCAGAGGCCAGAACAGTGTGTTGGTTCCCTTACAACTTGAGAACCCCTTGTTATAGGTGCTGGGGACAGAACTTAAGTTCTCAGTAAGTAAGACATAGAGCTAAGCCAGTTCTCCAGTCCCAAACCCAGCATTTTCAAAGGTTGTCATTCATTTTTTTTTGCTTTGGTTTCCCCCCTGAAAATTCTGCGACTATTGTAGGCTGCCCTTTTCTTTTCTTATATGTAAAGACAGGCTCTATCCAGTACATTAGAAAAATGAATCAACAAACTACTTAAAAGCAAGAAAGTGCACTGGGATGGAGTAATCATGATAAAATAATTCTGTGTCAACATGTAGTAGTCATTTTCCTTTTAGTCATTTTAAGGCAAAAGTAAAATGTCACTTATATCCACTGATTCTTTCCAAGATCACTAGAAAGGAAGACCCAGCTTTAAGATGTGTGTTTAGGACAGGCTAAGTATGAGATGTTATCTTGGCTTTGACATATTTCTAACAGAGAAGTTGTTAAATACTAGAATGAGTTCCCTAGAGCTTCCTTCTGGAGCCATTAGAAATTAGAATCCCATTTGTCTAAAATAATTGTGGAATTGTCATTTCTAAAGTGACAAAGATGGACTGGATTTTCTTCCAGGAATCCCCTGAGATGACAAGGCTAAGGGTCTCCAAGAGTGTTCATAAGTAAGGAGCTGCACTAAGGTGAGATCAGAATCTAACAATTAGTAGATTCCTCACAGCCGTCAGCTGGATTGAGGGTTGGAAATATGCATTATATTTCTAGCATTATTATCTATTAACAGCTGAACAATGATGGAAGTCTTATTTTAACATCCTCCTAGCTCAGAAACATTCAAGGTAATGCTGTGAAATGTTCTCAGCAGCCATGAGTCCCTCACATGGAAGCTAATGTGCTTTGAAGAACATATCACCAGCAAGACATGTGGGCACCAGAATAAGACAAAGCATTTGATAGCAGGAGGCAGTAGTACAAGGAGAAGTCTAGCCACAATATGGAAGCAATTGAATGTCAGGGGTAAGCCTTTCCAAGCAGGATGTCAGAAGCCATGGAAATGCTAGTGGAAGTGGAGAATGGAGCCCAAGGTGGCAGTAGCCCCTTGGAAGAATTCTGCTCACTGGCACTGACAATGTTTTGCAAGCCAAGCAGGAGATAGCTCAATGAAAAACATCTAAATCAGGTCAAGCCAGCCCCCTGGCAGCGAGGCAAGTCAGTCGGTGGAGCAGTCACAGTGGATCCAAAGGCAGGATCAGTATATCCAGAGGAACATGAGATGGAAGATATCTACAGCATGAGTTTCACAGAAGCTCACCAACTGGCAAGGCCAATGCATTTGAACATTACAGGAGAGCAGTGGGTGAATGCCAAGAGATGTGATCTGGACTGTGCCAAGTGAGCAGAGTGGTCTCTGAGGATATCTCAGCTTCCTAACCAACCAAGAGACCTCCAGCAGTGTGAGAGTTGCATACACACTGCCAAGTGTTGCAGGGCAAGGATCACAGCAGCAGGCATGGGGGACACACACAGGGAACAGCTAAGCTGCTATACTGAAAGCCAACTTGCACCACCGGCATCCTGTTGTCTGATAGCAAGCACAGCCTGAAGGCCTGGAAGAGTTTTACATGAAGAGATGGAGGTTGACCCTTTCTCTTCCAGTGAGGACATGCTCTTGTACTGAAACTCGGCCTTGCTTTAGAGAATTCATCGCGATCAGCCAGGATTCCCTCATCTCTATAGTAAATGTCATCTCTGACTGGAAGTTAGATGTATCATGCTTACAGTGTTCCCGCATGCTACTTTTTCCTGAGTTTCCTGCTTGTGTAGCCATCTCAGGAAATGCAGGCTTTGTCCTACTCCTTAATGAATGTGATTTGACCAGCTTTTCAGCCAGGCTTTCCCACACTTTGAGAGTCTTGGCCACTCTTTATCACTTGCAGCTACAAGAGCCTTTCCCAGAACTCTATGAGGACAAAAACTGCTAGGTTATGGCCATTTCAATTTTAACCACTTATTAAATAAAAACTACCTGTGCAGTAAGCATAGAATATGTTTTCATATTCTCCACTCCAACTCCTACCGGGAAACCAAAAACTATAACTGAATGTAAGCAAAGTAACAATCAGGAAAGTCAAATTGTTTTCCATTATCTGAGTATTTTAAGCCCATTTACCCTTTTAAGATCAAATTGCATTGGGACAGAGGTTATCTTGTCCTCTAAACCAATGAAAATATTTAAAAAATATGGTCATGATAATCTGATTATCTTTAGTACAGCATACAACAAAGAGTAACCATTTTACTTTAAAAACAAGTTCTATGAGAATTTTATAAAATGCATATTGAGCATATTTACATCCTTCTCCTAGCTCCTCCAAGACGCACTCCATTCTATACTCACCCAACTTTGTGTCCTATTTTTTTTTTTTTGTTAACACATCCAGTCCAAATTCGTGTTTACCATATACTCTTTTATGTATATTCATCTTATGGAGCATGATTGACTTACCAGGGGCTAAATGCTTACAGAAAACTGACTCTTCCTCCCTAAGAAGCGATAAATTCCCAATAGCTCCTCAGCTAAGGATGAGACTTCTTGTATGTCTCCTAGCTCCATGCTTGGGTTTGGCTTAGCATAAGCAAGCATATATCTGTTGTCATAAAAACTGTGAGTTCACATTTGCTGCTGCCCTGCTATATCCAGAAGGCATTGGTTTTTTTTTTTTTTTTTTTTTTTTTTCCGTAGTCATTCACCACTTCTTGTTCTTATACATTTTCTGTCCCGTTTTCCACAAAGATCACTCAGGTTTTGGAAGAGAGACTGTGATATAGATGTCTCAATTAGGTGAACATTCCATAGTCTCTTGTATTTGTACTTCAGCCAGTGTGGGTCTCTATGTTAACTACCATCTAGTATAAATAGAGACTTTCCTGATATGGGCGAGGGAAGCATTAATGTATGGAGGCAACGATAAATTCTAAGAAGTCATATAAATATTATGTCAGAATAATTGCAGAATAATAGCAGCAGGTTCTTCCCCAGGGTCTGTGATCAGTCTAGCCAAAGGTTCTTGGTCCAGTAATGGTGCCAAGTATGTGTTTCATTTTGTGGAACAAGATTTAAATTCAAGCATAAAGTGGTTGGTTATTCCCAGGAAGCTCAAGTCACTATTGCACTGGGGTGAAGTCTTTTCAGGACAGTCGTTACAGGAATCCAAACGGTTCACAGGTGGGTATGATAGATGATTACTTTTCCCTTTCTTTCTCTTAGTGAGCACAGAACCTTCCAGCATATAAAAGCTAGCTAGCTTGGATGAAGCTCCCAGACCATTACCAACTTGATTTCTTTAATGCTGTATGTGATGACCAAAGGAAATAATTTTATAGAGTAATAAGTTCATTTCTGTATGTACCAGAGGAATTGGTACTTGTAATTGTTTGAAGAAAACTTGCATTCTCCACTCTGCCACTTTCTCCTCTTCTTGTTTAATCTCACTTTTTCAGCTACAAATGGTGCATTTATTTTTTTTTTTGCATTTAGCACATGTGCTATATTCCTCTCCTCTACCCATCAATATTATCAGAACATTAGAGCTAATGGCTACTTAGGTTTCGGAGGAGTAATCTCTGAAGAATGTAGATTAATTACAAGATATAAATAAAAAGGGGAATGGCGGCATTTACAAGCATGTCTCCATATGTGAATATCATATGTAAAATCAAGGCATTTTAGTGAGTCAAAGCAAGGGAGGGTCTTAAGACAATACAATATTCCTGGAACAGCTTATCAGGATTCAGATTATGTTATAAGACTAGATAGGTTACCTCTCATGAATGAAATAAAGTCCAATTCAGATCAGTTCAGATAGAGTCACAGTCAAATGGACAAATACTAAGTATCAAGAACAGAAAGAAAAGTGTCACTAAGATTGTAAGAATGGATTTTGAGGAGTTCAGAAGATTATAATCTACCCACTGAAGACTCTTTTCTTTATTTTTACTCCTTTTCCTCCATCTTCTATCCAATTTCCTCTTGTGAGCTGACAAAGCCATCATATAAAAGACAGAATTTCAAGCTACAACTCTTAAGTCCCTCTCTGTGTCTCTAAGAGCTTAGGTAACGTGAAGTATAATCATATTTGCCTCACAGTAGTCCTAATGTGAAATTGCAAACCATAGGTAGGATATTGAGTTTATAAATGATGTATTGTAAGAGCCCCACAACTGCTTTCCATTACACTAACATGGAGGCTATCAAGCCATCATTCTCCACTCCATCCTCTGATCTCCCCAAACCTTGCCACAGTCATAGCCTCATCTTATCACACTTGACAAACTAAGCTCCCGCTCTAATTTTATTTCTAATTTCAATCCACCTAAGCTCTCTCGCTCTCTAGAAACTATCTCCCAGGATTTTCAGCATCAGTGTAAATGGCACAGAGAAACATGTCTTGCTCATTGTGACTATCCCAACAAACTTTAAAGTAAGAGCACAAGGTAATCCACTGGGCTTCTCTTCTCTAAGAGTCCATTGCAGGGTTTAACTCTGGCTTTGAGGATCACTGAATATGATGTAAGTTTGCTGAAGTGTTCAAAAACAAATGAGTGAAGAAAAAACTCTGAAGGTGATGATTCAAAGAATTCATTTTGTGGGCCTACTACGAAAATGCACAATATATATGAAGAATTTATATAATTTTTAAAAATATGATACCTTACTTAAAGTTATATAATAATCTCTAGATACTAAGAAGAAAGTCAACATTATCTAAAACATTTTCTCATTGGCCTTCTATAAAATACTTTGTCATTGCCCTTCTACGAAACAGTTTGTAATTAGCCTTCTATATAACATTTTGTCATTAGCCTTCTGTAAAACACTTTGTCATTGGCCTTCTGTAAAACACTTTCTCATTGGCCTTCCCATACCTCTGCAGAGTCAATAGTTCTCAGATCTCCCAGTAGTTCCCTCATACCAAACTTCATTCTGTCTCTTAAATGTTCCCTGGTCCTCTCCTCTCTGGACACTTTTTTGCCTGGGGTAACCACCCATGGATCTCCCATTTATAATCTATCTCCTATTCATCTCCTTGTATACTACTATTTCCCATTCCTGGTTCCAGCTACCAGAGCATTTTTTCCTCTATAGTACTGATAGCTCTCTCCAATGTAGCACTCATATGCTCCTAGAGAAGGAAGAAAAGCCGTCTGTGTGTGCTGTCACTGGGATCATTGAAGAACTGAGTCTGTGTGTGCATCTTGATCAGGAAAGACAAGACTTTGTTCACCTCTCCTAGGGATGTAAGAGGTATTTTTTTTTTGATTGCTAAGGCCATATGGAAAAAAAAAAAAGCTGTACAACTAGATTGGTGACAAAACAAACCAGGATCATGAGATTATTATCTAATCCTATCTTGAATAGAAAATCAAAGTACTTTGTGCAAAATGCCCTTGTGATTGAATTCTGTCTCTCATGTCTGAATGTTTGTTCACTGTGATTAAAAAATGTAATTAATGAATTACAAGAAGGAAAGAAAAAAGAGTATTCCCCATTCTCTCTGGTTTCCTTAGATTCTCTAGACTCAAAAAGAGTGTTTGGTGAAAAACGGGCATTCAGGACACAGCAGTTCCCAGCACAAGTGTTAAAATCACATTGGAAAATATGATATAACAAAATTATCAATAAAGTTAAAATGATGTTCTAATATTTACACTTGAAAAATATTTTTATTTCATTACAAAATACAAATTATCCTTTCCCTCATTTCTGTTCATTTTAAGCTATAAATTACTTTCACTCAAACACCAAATAGCATTAACTCAGGTACATAAAACATAAACCTCTTAATGTACCATCACTACAAAATACACACACACAAAAAAAATTGGTACCTTACAATGTGATAAATAAAATTGACCAAGATCAAATGCTATTGTTAGCTCTGGAAAGTAGAAAGGAAAAATTAAAAATAAGAAATACCAATATGAGACTAGAAATTAGCTTTCATATACCCCACAGTCCTTTTAGTGAAGGACACCTCAACAATACTAAACAAAATATTAGAACACACACATGCACAATCACATGGGGCTAGGAAGGATTAGCAGTGATTGACACTGACTCTCAGGGAACCACTACTTTGACTTGCTCACCTGCAGTTTTAGAAGGACACCAATACAGATGGGATACTTCAGGACCCCCCTCTTATCTGTAGAACCTCTTGCTATAGGGCTGTAAACCTACTTGAAACATTTCTTTGGTATTCTCCTTAAGACATGGTAATCCCTTTCACCCCTAGGGACAGCACAAACCTCATCCTGACACTATCTCCAAAGAGTCACTTTGCATTTTCTCTCTAGCTCAGATTTATCTCATCTGAGGAGCTAACTCAAATACAGGGCCTCCGTGTGCGGTCTCAGAGGCAAATGGGTTTGAGAGAAGTCATTTTTCTCACTGCTGTGATTGTCAGTTTGTTTTATTTTCACCCCATATAATGTACTTTCAGCATGTTTATAGCAGCAGGAAGCTAGGTTTCGATATCACCACACTTGGGACCTTCATTCTCATGAGTACTGAAGTCTTCTGACATTGGTCATTCCACCCTGTTAGACCCCTTTCCCACCTATAGCAGGTCGCATCATTTATAAAACACCATTATAGCATGAAATAACACACATAAATTTAAGTTGGAGGGCATTGTCACCTTCCACTTCCAGTCTCTGGAGAAGGCTGCAACCAAATCAGTATCATTGGCCCCCACAACTCAGAAGAGCTTTCCTGCAGCTTCTTCTGGAGGGAGTGAAATCTGCTTAGAGTACCGTGTAAATTCATGGCAAGAAGCAATAAAGGTGAGTTTTATACATTCCCATTATTGCTTCTACGTCTTTGCAATAATGTTTATTGACATGTTTGAATGGAGCACAAGCTGCAGTTCGGTTCAACTGCCTGTGAAAATGGGACATTTGTCAAGAAACAAACCTCGCAGATTTTAGTGGCTCTGACAGTGGGTATTAGAGGGGATATTGATGGAAAAAAAGAGAGTGTAGGCAGGCCCAGGGGGAGAGTGTTAAAGAATGTAGTCAGTGCAGATGCCGACAGTGGAGAAAAAGGGAATGGCTGAGGATGTAAAATTGAACACTAAACACATTGAGTGAGGACCAGTTGCCTTGCAGCATATGCACTTGCTTGGGGAGCACTTACAAAAGCCCTCTTTGTCCCCAAAAGCAGCCTCCACAGTGATGCTTTCATCCAGGAAGGGGCTCCCACTTTGCCTTATTCCCCTCCACTGTGCGTCTCCACAGATAATCTTATTCTTGGAGTATGTGTAACACTCTGTTCTCTAGTATGTTCATGAGCTAAAAGGTGAGTGATAGTTATCAGATAGTGCACCGTTGGTGACTAAAGGCTCCCCAGACTGTCCCAGGGATGACCATGATGGGTGGGAGATAGGGTGTCAGTTGCAGGGTGAGCACAGACATTTCTCTTAAAGAACTGATTTCATTCACAGAGCTCATTGCATTCATTAATAAAATAGAGAAGCCCACACATACTGAGGGGCAAAATTTCCTATGGGGATCATTTATATCTCCAGTCTTAATCTACCTAAGCTACTAAAAAAAAAAAAAAAAAAAAAAACTGTTGAGACTAGGTAGACATTTAATACATGCTTACTCCCATCCTGAATGCAAAAGCATATTAATTGCTCAAAGCAATAAGAAGAAACCAACCAAAGATAGCATTTATCTTTCCCTTGTTGAGGTCAGCACTCCAGTGTTATGGGTCCCTGTGGTTGCAGCACAGGCATCCTCAGCACCCAGACTTTCAAATGTCCTTGCATAGGTTTCACAGCCTATCCTTGGAAGTCAAATCCACTTCTTAGCCCTAAAAGCTTAGTCATACATCCATTAACTAACAAATTTTGCTCAGCAGAGTGTTTTTCTTTTCATGATATACAGTAACAGGAAATGTAGAAGAAAGAATAACCAATGAATTCTTTACAATGGAAACAGTATGCCTATGGTGTAGGAATAAGATGTTTTGTTCTGGAATCATCACCAACTTTTTTTAAGAATCAAAGACAATGTGTTGCTACAAATTCACGTAGTGATGCAACTTAGCCACTGGTTGGCATTCCTTTCTGCCATCCAGGAGTTAATAAAATTCTCACGTAATGATTTTACTCCAATCCTGTGAGAATGTACTTTTCCCCATAAATTTCCATCTGCTCTCTTTCTCCTCCCTCTCTAAGCCCACAGCTTAGCATTTCATTTCAGACTTGCAAAAGCCCTGAGAATCTTTGCTATCTTTGCCTTCTCAGAGCTCTTAGTAAGTAAATCAAACCTGCCTTCCTGATACCATACCCTACATTTTGCAGGCAGGCTCTCAGAGTTTGAGAGGGGAGCTTATCATCCTGTGGGCAGAAAGACACTTGGAAAGCGCACAGCTTAATGATGACAGTCAAGATCTAGTCTCACATTTTTGTTGTTGTTCTTCAAGAATGCTATAGTACAAACAAAGTTCTAACCGTGTGTTGATTATCAAGATAACACTGTCATTTTTTTTTCTCTTTTCTCAGGACCCATTCCCTCCTAATGATAAATACTGTAACATTTTCTTACCTTGATGCCATTCATATTCAACTTTAATTTTGTCTTCACAAATAGAAATGCTCTTTTAATGAACATTTGCGTGTCTCTACTAATGCTTACTTTGGAAGGCTCATGAATTGCAGTATGTGCACTTGTGTATTATGGAGGGAATGCGAGATGGAAAACAGAAGATTGTGAGAAAAATTGCTAGGAGTAAAGGAGAAAGAGAAAGAGTTGGTGGAGGGAAGAACAGAGAGGGGGACGAAAGAACAGGAGAAATAGGCAGGGAAAAAAGGGAAGGGGTAGACAGAATGAAAATGAATAAGTTGATCAGAAATTACCTGGCTCAGAAAAAGTAATTTACTGATAAATGATTATCCATTTAGAGGTGACCAGTGTCAGCAAAAGCAGCCCTAAATTAATCTGTCTGCAGATCCCTCCAGATCTCACACAGGATAGAAGGCAAGTCAGCTCAGCCATGTCACAGAGTCTTTCATAAACTGTAATAAATTGCCATAGATTTCATTTCACATCTCAGCAATTCTGGCCAGAACATGATGAGCAGAAAAAAGCAGGGGACTGAGTGCAAACATTGAAAAGGAGAGAATCAGAATGGGGAAAGAGAAAAGTGCCTGCCCTCACCCCATAGGGGTGCTTTTACATAAGAGCTCAAACATCCAGACTGCAAAGATCACAGAGACAAGATTCACCAGTGATGTGACAAGGGCATGACTAGGAAGCAGAAGGGACAGCCCTGACAATTCTGTGAGAAATCCCTCTGCAAGTCATTGAGAAAGGGGGAAACTACCTAGAAACTCAGCAGGAGAAAAAAAAAATGAAGTTAAATGAACACGTGGCCTCATCAAGGGCAAATAATTACATAACTACAGATTTGTAAGCCAACAGCTTTCCTAATAGGAAGCAGCCACTCTGCAAAGGCAGCAAGCTTTCAAAGTGCTCATGATGTAGTGGCCATGGAGGATGGTAAATATGCCTTCAGGAAACACTGCAGTCACTGTTGGGGTAGAAACAAGTGCAAAGTGCTTAAGAAACAGAAAGAAGAACATAGCTTGTGATGTTGGGCAATATTATTGTTGTTGCACTCTGGTTCATTATTAATGTGTCAATTTTCCTTAGGAATTTGTTAAATTGCTTGCACCTCAACGCTGAAAAACTTGTTTGCCTCTTGGCTTTCTTATTGAAAACAATCCAGCCCTTGTAATTAGTAATAAAAAATAAACACTCTGGATGTTTGATATCTGAGGCTATTACATATTTTACCATGTCATTACTCTAATAACTTGGTGTGAGCAACTAATTATAATTATTATTTGGCAGTTACATGAACTCTCCTTTGGAAGACAGCTTTGAAAGTCTTGACTAATACTTAGTTCTTATTTTTTGTTTAAATAAAGAGATCAACACTAGATGGTATGTATTAACTAACTCACACATTTGATTTTTATGTGTTATGTGTGATAAATATCTATATTAAAATATGGTTTATAATATTTTATTTTCATTTAATATTACCTACAAAGACACATGGAAAGAGCAGTATTTTTCATCCATACTTTATAAAGCTTGAGCGGTTCCTCAAGATGTACAAACTATTAGTGTTTCCTTTCACTAAACCTGAGCACTAAAGTCTGTCAGCATTCAATACAGAGGTAATTCTAGTATACATGCCCTAGGTTTCTTTTCTAATTGCTATCCATGTTGGTGGCTGATATCTGCCAGAAGTTTCAGGCCTAAGTGACTTTAATTAAGCTACTATAATAGAATTAAAAATGCCTTTACTTATCAATCCATATTATGAATGACTGAAGTTGAGAGTTTGATTCTTGTAGTGAACTTCCTCTACTTAATGAAGGACCTATTACATTATGAACTCATCATTAGGTTGGTCAGTTCCGATTGTTGGGTTGTCACAATCAAGAAGCACCTGGGAAGATAGTCTTAGTGAGTTTTATCTAGGTCAGGGTAGCCTGGGGGGCTATCTGTAGGGTGCTGTCTCTATTGCCTTAATGTGGTAAGACCCAGCATAAAAGTGGGTGGCATCCTTCCCTAAGTTTGGGGAGTAGAGAAAGTGAGCTGAAAAAAGAAGCCAGCAAGACGTTGATGGTGGCTGGGATGACACTACCTGTGTCAGGCTCCAGCCACCATGAATTCCCTGCAATGCTGCTAACCTGGAATTGTAAGAAACAATAAACCATCTCTCCCCTTTTGTCGGATAGCTTATCACAGCAACAGAAACAATATTCAAACAGTCAGCACTAAAACTGTCCTCACAAGTCTCGGTGGAATGTTTAGAAAAAAATGTTAAATTTCATCTAAATCATGTTGAAACTTTTAATATATATATGAGAGTAAAATATATACACACTTATAAAATGGTACATTAATTACCTTAATTGTAAATTTTCGAACATTTTTTTTTCACTGTGGTTGGTGTAACCATTTAGCGACTGGAATTTTACAGGACATTTTTATGTATATATTGTGATCTTCCATGTCTAGCACATAAAATGGTTATGATTTATTCTGTTCTTTATTTAATACTAGACAAAAGCTGCATTTACATTGGGTCAAGCTGGACAGAAAAAGCCCTTGGTGCAATGTGAACAAGATATAAAGCCTTTGGGAGTACAGATAACACAGTGTACCAGCAGCCTCTGCTTAATCTAGCTGCCTCATGCTTTAGGCAATGTGACCAGTTGTCTGTAAATAGCCAATTTATCCATCATTTGGTATCTATACATTTTTTTCTTTGGAGAAGTGCAAAGTGACATTATAGTGCTTGTTAAAGTATTCAAGAACCCATCACAAACAAGGTTGAAAGGTAAGGACTCGTAGTGAAAGTTGTTCTCTGACCTCAACATGTGTACTATAGCATGAGAGCATCTAAACTCACACACATGGACTAACACACACACACACACACACACACACACGAATAATTAATTCCATACATACATATATATTAAATAAACAAATAAATATTAAAATAAATATGTATTAAGTTAAATAAAAATGTAAACATATAAAGTATTTATACTCCTAAGCGCAAATCTCATGCTAGTATAGCATGACTTGTTTTTGATAATTTTCATATTATATCTTAAGTATATTCCCCATAACAACACAAGACTTTATTTCATCCCTTCTCTTAAACTTTCCTTTCTGCTACTGACAAGTAATATTTGTGATCCCCAGGCGCCACTCAGACCTGCATTGCCTAAATATCCATTGCAGCAGATTAACTTGTGTGTGTGTGTGTGTGTGTGTGTGTGTGTACACACAACAGGAAAAGTATGGTGTGTTTCCTGAGCATGACCTGCATCAATTTTACCTAGTTAATAAGTTCACAAAAGTAAAATTGATCTGAAAGTAATTGGCATTTTGTTATTTCTCCGTTGAAGTCGTTGAAACTCAAACAACTAAATTGAAAGTTTTGATTGAAGTAATTTTGGAGTCAATTAATTACAAAGCTCTTTTCTTACCTGATCCCCTATAAGAAAAAACTCAGTGATGTTCACAAGGCTGTATAAATATAACTTTGGGTTAAACTGCAAACTACTTTGGGGGAGTTATGAGGAACACTGAAAAGGGTTAGAAGAGGCATGTTCTACTATCCTCATTTTTTGAAGAAGATAAACATAGTAGTTCAGCAGCACTCAATAGTCACTGACAGAGATGCATAGTTGCTTCAAGAAATATCACCTGGTGGTTAAGGAAAAAGCCAGGCACTTCTTTCTCTTCCATCATCTGGTTTACAGTGCTTGGATTTGTAGCCACAGTTTCATCCATTGCCAAAGACTCCATACTGCACGCTGTCATTCACACTGCCAGACTGCAACGTCTGCCAGGATTTATGGCTACCACGCTGCTTGCTCATTGCTAAGAGCAGATGGCTGGGCTGAGGGACAGCAGATTGCTTAAGGGCAGAGGCAAGGGTGTGGGGGAAGACAGAATATGGTAGCCACAGGGACAGGCTTCATTCTCAAATGAGCCTGGGCAAGAGGAGTTGGAGGTGTGTTGTGGCTCTCTTCCTTATGAGCTTGCTTTCATCAGATGAACTAAGATTTATAGCTAGATTCAGGAAGTTTATAAACTCTTGAACCTGAGTATGAAATCTCAAGGAATATTTTAAGCCCTGTTTTTTTCTTTTCCATAGTTTTCAGGCTGCTTAGATATTGTCATTGGACCATGACCTGCCATACTCTGCCTTAAAGCATGGCATGGTTATCCTTACTATCTTTATGACATGGATTAATCTTTTGGAATATTCTGTATCTTTTCAATTATTTATACTTAGAGAATCACACATTTCTCAGAATATACACGAAGAGAAAGTGGTTTTGATCAAGAACAAATGACAGTGAAAACTATTGCAATAAATTATTAAGCATCTATGACATGAATCTTAACAAGAAGTTTCATTGGTAGTTGTAGTGGGTAGCTGTTCCAGCTTTGATCTTGAAGCACCACCCCAGTGAGGCAGCCTGTAACTTCCAGGCCTACTTAGGACATGCCCCTGGGGCGTGGCGAGGACAGCGGCTCTTAAGACCCAAGATCCAGACATACTGGCTCTTTTGGTTCCTCGTGATCCTGGATGCTGGATGGTAGACCGAGCAGAGTTCTCCAGAGAATCCCACTGGACTACACCTCACCTCTCCTGGATCCTGTAACCAACACCTTTACTGGCTGTAAGTTACCCCAGAATAAACCTCCTTTTTAACTACATGGAGTTGCCTTGTTAATCCCCACAATAGGTAGCCTCAAGATGGGATGCTCTGGGTGATGTCATTTTAGACAGAGACCAAAAAGGAAAGTGGGAGTCAGTTAAAATGAGTTAAAGTCCCACTGAACCATTATCAACACCTGACCTGCTCTGTATTACCTTCCTCGACTTCACTAACTAGTTATTGTAGCCCTCACTTTTCTTGCAGCAATGATGCTCAAAGTCAATTATAAATTTCTCCAGCCAGGAACTACCAATGGCTACATGATTATTCCAGTTTCCAGAATGTGACCTCTCTGAAGATAGGTTTATTTTTTCCTTAATTCATGTTTTAATCCTGAGTACCCAATATATAACATATTCACTAAAGGCAATTGAATGATGTACAAAACATTTCTGACAACTTCACTGAGAGATAATGATGAGATAGGACAATGAGTATGACTGCAGTTGCTGTAAACACTCAGTTATAGCCTCCGTTCAAGCAGTCACCACTCACATGTGACTTGGTTTCAGGCAGGCCACAGCTATAGTGATGCCGTGGAGAGATACAGCAGGAAGGATGGAAAGATGACAAATGATGCTTGTAGCTTAGATCTTTTCCTCCCTTTCTTCCCTCTCTGTCTTCTCTTCCTCCCTTCCTTCATTCCCTTTCTCCTTCCTTTCTTTCTTCTTTTTCTTTCTTTCTCTTTAGTGTTCTGTAAAATATGCTGTATTATTTGACAATTTGATTTACAGAATATATATATATATATATACATATATATATATATATATATATTATTGCATTTCTATTTCTAAAGGTAGCCTATTTGGTTTTTCATATGAACAAACTCAAGGCCAAAGAAGGGAAATAACTTGTCTAATGTCAGCCAGCGAGTAGGTGACAACATCCAGAAGCAGTTTCAAGTCTCTGGAATCTGTCTTCTCATGGCATCAAGCTGCTACAGTGTTTTAATCTACATCCCAACATGCAATAAAATAAACATCAATGGTAATGATAACACTAATATTGTCAAGCCTTTTGAAGCATTCTAAACTGTGCCAGTTAATTGAACAAATCTCCCTGGTTCTGCATCTTCCCACAGGAGTTTTGAGGTTTTAACATTTCCAAGAATAGAATAAATCCAGGATAATAAAGATGTGGCAGAAAAACAAACACTGTGCTTAGGGGGTTAGCAAACCAGATTGAACACAGTAAAGGGTACACTGAAGACAATGCATAATTGGTAAATCAGAATGACAAGACTGGTTTTCCTACCCATCTGTGTCTGTTGGCATGGATTCTCATACTGCCTTTCTGCACTGTCTGAGAAGAAGGTCCGCAGTGTGTTCCACTTTTTCTGTACTTATAGAGGCAAGGACACTCTATGCTCCATCCCCAGGATGTGACGGGGCAATTCCCACCACTGGTATGAGCAGTTGGAAAGAAAGGAGACATACTATAGACATTGTAAAGTCAGTCATTCCATTAAGTCTAGACAAGCATTCTAAACAAGTATCCATAGCCTTAATGTGTAGTGTTTAGAATATATGTGGAGCCATGCTGGTTATCACAGTAACAGAGGATTTTTGTCGATGAAAGGCTAGGTGCTTTGCAAAGTGGAGGTATTTTTACACAAAAATAAGTTGCTTCCTATAAATACAAAAATAACCTTTCTCTTAAGAGTCACTGAGAGTATTCTAAACTTGTAGTACCTAAGATAATAGAAGAAAAGCCAAGAAGCCTATGTTAAACTTCAAGTGTTAGAGAGCTCCCAAGACTTGTACTTTGCTTTTTGCTTAAATGGAGTTATATATATGTGTGTGTGTGTGTGTGTGTGTGTGTGTGTGTGTGTGTGTGTGTGT
>CABHPQ010106602.1:5580-35509 GCA_902168405.1 Peromyscus aztecus
CCAACCAACCAACCAACCAACCAACCAACCAACCAACCAACCAACCAAAAAAACCTACCAACCAACCAAGAATCCAACCAATCAAGAATCCAACCAATCAACCAAGAATCCAACCTACCAACCAAGAAACCAACTAATCAAGAAATCTTCCAACCAACCAACCAAGAATCCAACTGCTGTGGGATGTTCTGTATGGCAAATGTGTTGCTAATAAAACACTGATTGGCCTGTGGCTAGGCAGGAAGTGTAGGCGGGACTAACAGAGAGAATAAAAAGAACAGGAAGGCAGAGGGAGTCTCTGCCAGCCGCCACCAGGACAAGCAGCTTGTAAAGATGCCAGTAAGCCATGAGCCATGTGGCAAGGTATAGATTTATAGAAATGGATTGATATAAGCTATAAGGACAGTTAGCAAGAAGCCTGCCACGGCCATACAGTTTGTAAGCAATGTAAGTCTCTGTGTTTACTTGGTTGGGTCTGAGCGGCTGTGGGACTGGCAGGTGAAAGAGATTTATCCTGACCGTGGGCCAGGCAGGAAAACTCTAGCAACATCCAACCAACCAATCAAGAATCCAACCAACCAAACAAGAAACCAACCAACCAACCAACCAAAGCCCCCCTAGAAGCTCTGCTAAGAAGAAAACAGAAGCATTTAATTCACAGTTGACAGTCATTGAGCCACATAGTTAAACACTCAAGATTCTATATCAGGAGGCATAAAGAACTTAACCCTGACACTTAGTAGCTCTAAGGACCTGAAGACTTAATGGCTTTAAGCCTCAACATCTGCATCTGTCAAGTGGGCTAACAGTGGTAGCTACCTAACATGGCTGGTGTGTGGATTAAGAAAGATAATGTAAAAACCTCAGTGTGTGGTTCACTGCAAGGATCCCCTCAATTTTGTGGTACTCTGTCCTTTCCCCTTTTTTCTCCTCAGTGGTGCCGTGTTCAGGGTAAAAGACCTTACCAAGTAACCACATCAAGAGAAGTACACATCAAGATGAATTTCTGCTAGAGCTAAACACAGTCAAAGCGGTAGTCATTCATGCATATATATAAAAGGTCCGTATATCTACTTCTATAATAATCTATAATATAGGTTCTCGTTCTCTCTCTCTCTCTCTCTCTCTCTCTCTCTCTCTCTCTCTCTCTCTCACACACACACACACACACACACACACACACACACACACACACACACAGATTGTGGAGGGTACACATGCCACAGCAAGTGTATGGAATTAGGACAAATCTGCAGAGCTGGTGGTTCTCTCCTACTTTTATATGGGTTTAGGGGATTGAACTCACATTGCCAGGTTGTACTGGAACCGCCTTTACCCACTCAGCCATCCTGTTGGCTCTACATACCATTTTTAACTGTCTTAAAAAGAACAGACCAGGGGTCAGAGAGTGGGCTCAGTGTTTCCAAGCATTTGTTCCTCTGGCAGGGGGACCAGTTTCAGTTCCCAGCACCTACACGGTGGCTAACGATCATCTGTAACTCCATTTTCAGTGGGTCTGATGCTTTCTTCTGACTTCTGAGGGTACTGCACACATGTGGTACACAGACATACATGGCAGGCAGGAACACCCACATGTAAAGTAAATATAGATAAATCTAAACACCAAATCAACCCAACAAAAAATCCAAGCGAATTCTGGCTTGCAAAATCCAACAACCATAAAACAAGCAGGCCAACAATTTTCCTGGACTTATGCTAACTAAGTATTGCCAGTGAGTCTACCCCTCCGACGCCTGTCACCGTACTGGACAATACTGTTAGAGAGATGGAGGATGGATGGAAAAGGGGCAAAGAGGAATGATAATTTAATAACCAGTGTTCATTTTTGTAAGAACAGACAAAAGATGGAGGGAAAAGACATGTAAGCATAAACCCCCCCCTCCATAAGAAAACAAACAAACCACAGCAAAAGCCCCTGGGTCTCTTCGGGAGCTATGAACTGAGACCCAGGAGCTTCAGGTCCACTCCAGCAGCAGGTCTGGCCTAGAAACAGCGCCCCGCGGCAACCCTTCTTGAGGAGTGCAGTGGGTTTCAAATTAGGAAGTTGGAAGGGAACGTTCTGGGGCGATTCCTTATTCTTTTACGTAGTTCCTGTAGTTTACCCTCGGAATGTGATCCTCCTTTGCAAACATAACGTAGGTATTAACTTGCCTCTTATAATCTCACGATTAAGCAACAGAGAACATAAACGCCTTTTCTGAACAGGCTCTTGATCAATAATGTGCAATTCTCCATTTTCACCACCTCCGTGTGTTGTACGCACAGATTAAACACTTAGTCGTTCACACAACAACTATTTCAGGCCGACAACCGACGGACAAGTGGGAAATGTAAATAACAGATGGTAAAACTTGCAGCGGGATAGTCGACCGCATGCATGAGGATGCTGGCCTTCGCGGGGCTCCTGGCTCAGCGCACAAAGCATCGCAGAAGTCAGATGGCAGCGGGCAACTGTGGGTGCCGCCGGGCTGGGAGTCTGAGCAGCCGGCTTGCGACTGACAGGCAGGGTCTTACCTCTGCTGTGCGGCTGGGCCTCGGGGAAGGTTCTGGGCCTTGCTCAGTGCTTCCCGAGTCTGGTGCGATAATGTGTGCCATGGAGCCGTCACAGGTGCTAATTCTCCCATCTGCCTCCTGTGGAGAGAAGAATCAGCTCCTGGCCAGGCTCTCCCCTGCTGCCAGGGAGCCCCTCTCTTCCTCAGCCGCTCAATTACGGATCGCCTGCTCGCTCTGAAGTCAGAGACATCGGTAAGTTCATTGCAGATGCTTCTTTCAGAGGCTTTTTGCTGTAGTGTTTTGAAAAAGGCTTATTTACCTTATTATGGTTATGTGTATGGGTGTGTACCTATGTGAGATTATGTCAACCATGTGTGTATAAGAAGCTTTTCCAAATGAAGGAAGGAAGGAAGGAAGGAAGGAAGGAAGGAAGGAAGGAAGGAAGGAAGGAAGGAAAGAATGACGGACCAGGCAAGGAAAGGCAACTCTGAATAACCACACAGTATTTACTTTTAAAAATTATTGATTTTTAAAGTGTTCTCATATATACTCATGATAGATATGTCAGGTGATGCCTGTATGAATGAACTTGATTTAGCATTTTCACAGTGTACCTGTATTTCAAAGCATCGTGCTGTATGTCCCAGGTATGTACAATTTCATGCTGAATGTCCCAAGTATGTACAATTTCATAAAAAAAAAAAGATGTGCCAGAAGCATGTCCTGATCTGATCATTCTTTCAAACAAATCCTTTGATTTGCTAGCTCTTATTTTTAGTCTTCCTAGGGGCCACCCTGAAGATTCGGAGACGCTGAGGGCAAGGCGAACAAAGAGGAGCATGGGAAGAAAACTCAGGCTATAAAGGGGCTCCGACAACCCCCACGGTGACTCCCCCAGTTACCTGCACGATGGTGGCGGAGGATGAGGACGCCCCATCATCCTCTTCCAGGTCCCGGTTGTGCTTCCAGGGAAGAGACCAGGATGCACAGGGTGGCTCTGCTCTCTTATGTCCATCCTAAGACAGTGGTCAATTGGTCAGCAAAGGGAAATAGTTCCTTTTCACGGCTGGAGCCCTACTTGGCTCCTTCAAACAAGACTCAACCTATCGGGCGATTTTGCCACAGGCCTTATATTCCATATACTTCTTGCACTAAATCATGTCTCCAAAGGTGGATGCTTTTCTTGAGCCTAAAACAACCCATAATTTTCTTTACTCAAGAGTAATAAGCATGAGGCTGGAGAGATGGCTTAGTGGTTAAGAGCACTGGCTGCTCTTCCAGAGGTCCTGGGTTCAATTTCCAGCAACCGCATGGTGGCTCACAGCCGTCTATAGTGGGATCTGTTGCCCTCTCTGGCATAAGGTTGTACATACAGATAGAGCACTCATAGATAGTAAATAAATAAATTGTTTTAAAAAAAAGAGTAATAAGCTTATGTCCCACAAAGGGGATTAATCAAAGTCGTTTCATAATTCAATCTGTTTTGGTAAATGTAATCTTAAATGGTGTAATTTTTACTGTCGGAAATGCTCCTGCAACTTGATGAACGTGAATTTTTTGTTGTTGTTGTCGAAGACAAATTCTCTACATGTATCAGTTCAGAAGCATGTAAGTGTCTGAAAGGAAAACATGTATGTGTCTTCTTTGCTTGGGCCCTGGGTCCTCCTCCAGTCCCACAGTTTCTCCACCATAAAAGGATGTAATTAGAATGTGAAGTGGAAGCTGTCTGGTGGTTAGAGTACAAAGTACACTGTCGTCCTTCCCTCCAACTCAGTTACACTGTGTACTACTGACTCACAGTAGGACAAAAGGTCTACTCCATGTGACAGCGGAGCCATGACATAACCTATGAAATGAGCAAGAAACTGTCTTGTGGCCATACCCGAGTCCTAGGAACTACGAGCCGCGCCATCTCACTGAGTGTAAGATGTGCAACGCTGTGTTTTGAGTATGAAATGGTGCCAAGGTTAAGTCTCTTTCAACCAGTTACAAGGAAGCGGTAAGAATCAGCTCTATGAGCTGCAAACACAATGCTTGTCCTTGACGACACCACTCGAAAACAAAACCCTATCTCAAATACGCAAAACAATCATCTGCTAAAACCCACACCAAACTGCACACTCTCCAAGCTCCAGAGGAGCACTCAGAAGTCTGAACACAACAGAGGACTCCTTTATACCAACAAGCACCCTGAATAACATTTATCCCACTCATCCGTGGCAAAGTGGGTTTAGATAAACTTAGCAATACTAATAACCGAATGAGTGCTTCAGCCTTAATTTAAAAAAAAAAAATCAACATTAACTTTAAAAGTCTTAAGTTTTCATTGACATTCCTTTAGAGATCTGGTCCTAGCCAGTCTTAACAAGAAAACTGTTCTCCTGGGAGCTAGAGAGATGGCTGAACAGTTAAGAGTACGTACTGCTCTCGCAGGGACTGAGTTTGATTCCCAGCACCCGTTCTGGGGTCTACGTAACTCCAGTTCCAGGGGATCAGGCACCCCTGGCCTCTGAAGGCACCTTTATTCATGTCATGGGTATGTACTCCCCCACCCCCGATAATAAAAAAATAATACATCTTTTTTTAGAAACACAAAAAGAAAATTGTTTTTCCTTACTTCACTCTTCACAGAGCTTTCTTCCGCCTCCTCCTTGACCACTGGCAGGAAATTCATGGAGCTTGCTCTGTTCAGCTAAAAGACACAGCACAAGAGCACCTGTACTCAGGCTGTGGACTAGCATCGCATCCTGGCCTCGTTGCGTTTTTTATGTAACTAAATCTTTATACATTGTCCAAGACGTCCACCCACGCCTGCCCGCCCCAAGTCTCTGGGCCTTGTGCCTTTCAGGCCTCCTAGCCAAACATCTCATCTCGGCTTGTGGAATCCTTTTCGTTTGCATGATCCCCACGGCCCCACCCCCAAACAACTGGAGTGCACTACATTGATGTGGACTCAGAGTGCTCTCAGATGCTGGACCACTTTTGAGTCTGCAATGGGGTGACTATTCTAAGGCAGATACTTCAAAGGTGGTTCCCTCCCACATGCGCGTGGAATTTCGTAAGCGTGTCGTTAGGTTAACTCAGGTCTAAGAATGCGGGGTTGGGTCCAGAGCAGACACGCCCTGGGGATCTGTGCTCACTAGTAAACAACCTCAAGCGGAGTATTTCCACTTAAAAAATTCCTTTACTGTGGGCAGCGACACCGCAGGGTGTTCTGGTGGAAAGTTACCCATTAACTCTCCCTTGGAATGTGAGATCGGAACTAAGCGAAAGCCACGCCTACCTTCCTGTCCGAGGCACCCCTCTCGGGGACTCCACCCTCTTCCAAGGGGGCTGACGACTGCTCATCTCCTTCTCCTTCCTGCTGTTCCTGCTTCAGGTGCTCGTGAAGGTTCAGGACAGCAGCCTTCAAGCCCACCAGCAGATCGTCCTTCTTCTGGTTTAGATGCAGAATCTGCTTTTCCAACCCTTCCATCTTTCCCTGTTCAGAAAGAGTGGTGGGCATCATGGGAGGGAAATCGGAGGCCTCTGGATGCTCCCAGGAGCCAGCTTTCTTCAGAACAAGGGACGCTTACTGCCCTGGTCCGAGGCTACTGGTACAGTATGGCTTCTTTCCCTGGTTAGCCAAAGCACCTGTTTAGGATTTATAACCCGTAGGGTTCCTTAACCCCTCATAGACCTTGTAAGGTGGGAGGCTCTGGGGATTGAAGAAAGCATGGGAACTTGTAACAAGGTCAGCAGGTGACTGATGTGCAGCCAGGGTGGGGAGCCAGTGCCATAGTAACTAACCACAGGACTCACAGAACCAGAATCCCCAGAGCCGAGAACCACAAGCCTGCATGTTGATGAACACATACATACTTCCCATTTTTCACACAGAATATTACAGATACATGTTCCCATGTTTCCCCAGGAGAGTCTTAGGACTAACATTTGAGAACCCCCCCAATAAAATAAAATTAAATACCTAATTTTTTATTGCCTTTGAAGATTCTTTGATACTACTAAATTTGTTTACTTTGTCTACATTCCAAGCATCCTACAAAATGTTAATCAACTAAAATAATTTATTTGCAATGAAACTTACTCTGGGAATGATGGACAGATGATTTCAAGCTATATAATATTACTTTAGGAACCATTATTAATATGTACAAGTTAGTTTTCCTAGATATGGAAAACTCGCTGTCTGCCTACTAGGATTATGGGATTATAGAATCCTAGATTTAGTAGGAATTGTGGGGGACAGTTACTCTGATCCTCCAGCACCCTTTGCCTGAGCTCCTTTTTTAGGAGGCTTGCATTCATTCAAAATTTCTCCCTGCCTGGGCTGTAGTTCCAGAGTGCTTGCTTGCTTAGCGTGTGTGTGTCTGTTAAGCACCCCCCCCACACACACACGTTTCTAACACATCCCCCCAAATCTCTCAATATTCATAAGATCATTAAATTGTGTATATATGTATGTCCATAGATACATGTGCACATATGTGCCAGAGGTCAATCTCAGAGCCATCCATCCTTAAAAACAAACAAACAAACAACAACAAAAACAGACAAAAAAACCCTCAGGGTCTTACTATGTATCCCTAACTGGCTTAGAACTCACTGTATAGACCAGTCACATCTCAAACTCAGACCTGACTGACTGCCTCTTCCTTCTGAGTGCTGGGATAAAAGGACATGTGTTACCACGCCCAACCCATCTATTTATTTTCTGAAACAGGGTCTTACTTGCTGGAACCCAACAAGTAAGTTAGGCTGACTGGCCACAGGGCCCAGGGCATGCCTCTGCCTCCCCAGGCTGCGATGCCACAAGCGCATGCCACAACATCGGTTTTTGTTTTATTTTCATGTGGGTTCTGGGGATTGAAATCGGGATCATAGGCACAGTCACCAACTGAGCTAACCCCCTAGCTCCCAAATCATTGGATTTTTACACACACAAAAAAAGTAACATTTCACTACACTTAAGAGAGAGTTCTGAAGTCCAGAGTAAGAAGACTTCCGTCAAGTTGCAGCTGGTGTGCCACAGGGCCAAACCCAGGCTTCCTTATGACTCATGGGCTCTGGCACTCATTTGCTAAACTAATACCCCCATGCTGCCCGCAACGAAAGCTTCCTAGCGGCAGAGTTAACTCTGAGTTGACCATGGTTCATGTTCCACTTTCAGTGAACACCACACTTCAACAGAAGATGCCCCCAACAAAAGCAGTGCCACAGTCGTTAGAATAAATTCAGGGAAACAGAGACCTGTTTTATGTAGAAACAGATAGGCACCAAGCCACCATCTGCACAGGGGTATCCATAGCCCTCGAAGCCACTAGTGGCGTCCAAAGCTGAGAGCCACAGTCGCCAAGGTAATATCACTCCCACAGTGTTGCTGAAATGTAACTGGCCATTTTCACTCTGTTGGCACTTATACTGAGGGCACAAAAGGGATGAATTGGGGTAGGTGACACCGATTATTTATGGAAGGAAAAGCATGTCAATCTCACTTAAGGATGTCCTTGATGAAGACACACACGTTGGGGATCAGTAGTAGAGTTCTTGCCTAGCACAGGCAATGCCCGGTGTGCAGTTCCCACGTTGCACACTTGAGAACACTTCTTTAATATTCTGGTGACAATGTGGGAGGTTGTGTATAAAGCATTTTGCTGTGTCCCAAGTTCAATGACTGAAAAGTACTTCTAGGAATGTGTGTGCTGCGAGCTCAACCCTCTTCCCTTTTTCTCACGAAACATTATTTTTACATGAAATAAAATAGCCAATAAGCTATATTCATATGCTTCAATAAGACACTTGGAGATTTTTTTCTCAAGAAGCATAATGACTGAGGAAAGAGATGAAGTTTGGAAGTGATGCATGACTCAGAGAGTATTCTTTAAATGACCCAGTGTGACTTGATAACATCAGCTCTGGTTAGGAGATACAGCAGTCACGATGCATGGAAGAACCAGACAAAGAATGTGAAGAGTTCCTTGAAGAGGCATCAGATCCCACTCACAGTCAGCCCCGTTTGTTGAGTTTGTAGTGTTAAACAACAACAACAACAACAACAACAACAACAACAAAACCCACCCATAAAATCATGTGATTTATGTGTTTAATCCCAGCACTCAGGAAGGCAGACACAGAGGCAGGCAGATCTTTGTGAGTTGGAGGCCAGCCTGGTCCACACAGTGAGACCTTGTCTGCCACCATCACCCTGGAAAGACAGATCAGCTATCAGGTGTGAAGTGGACAGTCTACACTCTCAAGTAAATCACTGTGGTGGGTCCACCTCATGAGCATCAGTTACATCAAACCATCTGGAAGCTGGAAGGAAGAAGTCTACTTTTCCTTGGTTCAGTTCTATTGGCCCGTTCTTTCCTGACATGGCCAGCCAGACGCTTTCCCCGTCTCCTTGGTCCACCAGGGTTCATAAAGGCCACATACCTGTGCTGTGTGATATGCCCCAAAGACTCGTCCTATGTGTGATTTCCTATATTTGTACTTAGACAACAAAAGCTCTTTGAACTCCTGAGTTTTAAAGTGTTTGAAGAAACTTGGTACCCTCACCCTACCTACTGAGCCGCTCACGCTGGGCCTGCACGATCGATTCAGCGGTCATGGGCTGTGCCACCTGAAACCTCTTGTACTTCACCTTTCATGCCAAGCAAGTTGCCCTCAGTCTCCCAGCTAGCAGATGGCAAAGCCTTGCTTTGAGGACCACATTAACAGCCTGCGTGTGTCCATCAGAAGGCAGGAAAGACACAGCTCTCGTGTCCTTGGACTCGATCACACTGTTTCAATACAGAGATGCCGATATAAAACCAAAGACTGAAAAGGCCCTACCCAGAGAGTTTTATGGCAATAAAAATACAGGCTGCTATCTCAGATCCTTCATTATAACAATGTTCAGAGTTTCATTACCCCTGAAGTCCAGCCAGCCCACACTGCCTGACTCCTACCCCAATACAGTAGGTTAGAGTGTCCAAACTACATCAGCTTCTTACACACAGAGGAAATGCAAACCAAGATGCACCATGCTGAGATTGTGGGCACCCACCACAGGGTTTAGAAGTGGTGGTCTGCTTAGCTTCTGGGACGAGATCTCAAGTTTAGGGGTCATAATGGCATATTGATGATACCACAGAACTACCATTTCATGAAATAAGAATGGAAAGAAAATAGTTTCAGTTGGAAAACAGATGTCAGGCATAGCCCTCTGGTACTACAAAAGACTTTACACCCCCAGGGTAAAGTCCAAGTCTATGGGATGAGCGGACAGATGAATGAACGAGACGTACCTGGGATGAAGGCAGGTCGGCAGTTTGCTTTCGTGACGCACGTTCCGGGGAGAACTCAGCTGAAGACTTATTTAATATCAGTTTCAGATTTTCTATTTCGCCATCACATTCAGCAGTCTGTTTTATGACAACCTATAAAATAACACCCACCCCGCAAAGAAGAGTCACTGTTACCATCTAAGGAACAAACAGGCTATATATGTTATCTATCCCATTGTAAGTTCCAATAAAATACAGAAACTATGCACCCGTACAGATTCCAATGGGAAACAGAATCTTTTTTAATTAAAAAAAAAACCTCTATTATTTTGTATTGCTGTGTGTGTGTGTGTATGTGTGAGTGTGTGTGTGTGTGTGTGTATGTGTGTGTGTGTGTATGTGTGTGTGTGTGTATGTGTGTGTGTGTGTATGTGTGTGTGTGTGTGTGGTGTGTGTGTGTGTGTAGGGGAGTGGGAATTGTACTGGCAGGGATCAGAGGACAACCGGCAGGGGTCAGCTCTCTTCCTCCACCGTGTGCATTCATGGATCCAACTTAGGGTGCCAGGCATGGCAAGCAAGAGCCTTTACCCGCTGAGCCGTCTTGCAGGTCCCCAGAATATCCCTGTACTCTATATTTGTATGCTAAATAAATAAAAAAAATTCCAAATACAGTTCTATTCTAAGTATTACCTGTATTTATATTCAAAATCTAGAGAGCAAAGTTTGCCATGCTGGAGCCTAATCTACCTGCTCTACTAGACTCCAGGCTCCTCAGCAGGGCTTGGGGTACAGGTCTCATTAAATGCTTCTTTTCTCTGATGTGCTTCCAGTTTAGGGGGCTTATTTGGGGAAACATTTTATAGCATGCCAATGAAGTTTCTAAGTCTTATGAAATTACTAGTATGTCATGTACACCATTTAAAAAAGTTTCAGGGCTGGGCAGTGGTGGTGCACGCCTTTAATCCCAGGACTTGGGAGGCAGAGGCAGGTGAATCTCTGAGTTCGAGGCCAGTCTGGTCTACGGAGCAAGTTCCAGGACAGCCTAGGCTATACAGAAAAACTCTGTCTCAGAAAAAAAAAAAAAAAAAAACCAACAACAACAAAAATGTTTCAGATGCACCTTGCACCTTTCTGTGGGTTCTAGGGATCAAACTCAGGTAGGGTCACCCGGCTTTCAAGGCAAGCTCCTTTACCTACTGAGCCATCTTGCCAATCCATATATTTAGCACGCTAATATGAAACGCATGCGGCGCTTTCCACATACAATGGTGACCCGATTCTGAATGCACAAATCATGGTATTTGACGTTTTATGGTGTATTTTCCAAGTGCGGACATCCTCTCTGCCGCTCGTTAGGGTCAGTGATGCACACTTCATGAGTACAGTCCGAAGCTTCCCGAGCAGTACGAGTTTGAAGAATGAGGCAAAGCTAACCAGAACATGCCATGGACTCTAATGTTTGGGGAACAGAGCTCAGACTTCTTTGTAGACTAAATGAATCAATCAAGTATGATGAGCGATTAAAAAAACAAAACAAAACAAAACCAGACTTCAAAAGCAAGACATTGCTCTGGTGTGCTTCATACAGAAGCAAAATGTCTTTTGAAATGACACAGGTTCTGGCCAACACATAATCCTTCTTGGTATTTAAAAACAATATTTAACCATAGTTTTAGCTGCAAGCCAGAAATGAATAACTATATTCGCTGCGCACACCTGTTCCCCAGGCCGCAGCAATGGGTGACATCCTGTTATGCCCACAGGAGTCGTCTGTCTTATTTTCTACTAGAAGGACACCTGTCCTATCTCAAGTAGGAACTAAAAGAAATGTCCCACATCCTCATGATGTTCACTACCAATGGCTTACTTGCTTTGAAATACACGAGGGGCACATGTGATTCCCACGCACACAGTGAGATGGAAAAACTTCAAAGCACAGTTAGATGCCTAGCTTGACAAACAAGGAAACACAACCCTCCTTTGTCACCCCCTTTTCCTCTTCTTGAAGAGGCCACTTTAAAGCACAGCTAGGGTTATTCTCCTTTCCTGACCAGAAACCCATCAAGAAAGAAGAGATTAAACATGGCACCTCAAATCTGATCCTTTTCCCTTCACATACAAACTATTTCTAAAAGGGTACATGAATGCTAAGCCATTTTTCCCTCTGTGGGTATTAGGAGAAAAACAACATCGGTTGATCAGTAGCCACGTCAGAGGACTGTTAAGCGTCAAACCAGGGAGTACAGGCTCCCCCAACTTTAGAGGGCCAGGATGTCCATGTCAATGTAAAGGAAACTGTAGAAGGAAAGAGACATAGCACTTTCCAAAGCAAGAGGCGGGGCGTCTCTGCCAAGAGGGGAGACTGCCTGTGGAGTTCAAGATTCTTTTAACTATTTCAGTTCTACGGGAGTGGCTGTTGCCTCTGGAATATAAACTACAATGATTCTGACCTGAGACTAGTGGAGTAAGGAAACTCATAGGGGGGATCCCTCCTCCTGAGAGTGATGGGGAAAACGTTATCAGAAGGCAGGAAGAGACCCTCAAGATGGAGAAACAACAGAAGGACCAAAAGCTAAAATTCTTGCTTCATTCCATAGGGACGAACCTTGACACGAGTGAACTCTTCCGTCTTCCATTTACGACTTCCAACACAAGTCTCCCGGAGATGGCAAACGGCCCAGGCTACCTCTGTCAGGTGTCCGGGAATACTGAGCTAATTCACAGCAGGAGGAAGCAACTGAGGTGGACAAGGAGACTGCTATGTGATGCTTACTCTACAGTCTTCGGTCTCCAGAGGCTGCAAGTGCCTTGACGGGGCTGGAGTTCTCTCCCCATTTCACCCACAGAGGTCTGTAACAGCTGTATTAACTAAATAGACCATTGAATGCTAATGTGCCCAACCAGAGCAGGGGGAAGAAATATGGGAGTAGGGTGGGGTGGGAGAAGCTATTTACTTACTTAGATCAAATGCCACCTCTTGGGCAACAATTGCTTCCAATTAAACTTGACAACTACACTGACTAGTGGAGTTTTTCTCTCAATACAAGCTGGGGATATCAGGGAAGAGGAAACCTCAATTGAGGAATTGCCTACATCAGATTGGCCCGTGGGCAAGTCTGTAGGGTATTTTCTTGATTGATGGTTGATGTGGGCGGGTCTAGCCTGGGCAGATAGTCCTGGGTAGTTATAAGCGAGCCAGTAAGTAGTTTCATCCTTGGCTTCTGCTTCACTTCTTGCCTCCAGGCTCCTGCCTTGGCTTCCCTCAGTGGACTCTGACCCAGATATGCTAGCCAAGTAAACCTTCTTCTCCCCAGCCCGTTTATCACAGCAATAGAAACCAAGCTCCAAACCAGCTTTCACTGAACATTTTCACACAGTCAGTTGGCCCTCGTCATAAACCGCTCACCTTCAGTAACTCATTTTGTTCCTGAGTCACATTTTCCAACAGTTTCACATCTTGTAAAAGCTGATTTGTCCTCTGAAAGACAGGCAGAGGGTTGGTTCCTGTCTGGGGTAGCCTCAGTTCCGTTTGGTAAGTCATTATCTCGGCAATAGTTTTTTTCATGGGATGGATGTTTTCAAGTATGACCTTAACAGCAGAAAGGAAGTACAACACATGGATGAAAACAGAAACAAAAACCCACAAAGCCCATGCAAGTTTACTTAGTGCAAATTAAAATATCTGTAATTTAATGGTGGTCTTTAATGTGCAATTTCAATGAAAACTATTTTATTTTTTTTTAAACTGTGAGTATATGCATGTGTGGTGTGGGAATGGGAGCTGCACATGGGTGCAGAGCCTGCAGAGGCCAGAAGAGGGGGGAGGAGCCCCTGGAGCTGCAGCCACCATGTGGTGCTGGGAACCCAACTCAGGGCCTCTGCAAGAGTAATAAGCATGCTCAACCACTGAGCCATCTCTCCAGCCCTGTAGTTTCAGTCCTTAAAGCATTTTCTTAATTCTGATTTAAAAGAGCTATTAAGGTGTGATAGGTCTTAGGAAAGAACATCTCGGGAAAGACTAACTTTCCAAACACTACACCAGCATTCAGAAAACTAGTTTCTAACTTCCTCCTTTCCCCTCTGTATGGAATTGTGACCTAGTTCTGTATGCTATCACTAGGCAGTTTTCCTGAATTTTCCAAAGCAACTGTACCTAGCCCAGGACTTCCTGCAAAAGTCCTTAAAAAATGCTTGAATTGAACAGAAGTATCTGGCCAAATTTCACCTTACCACAGACCTCATAGATAAGACCTCATTTAACCCTAAAAGGGAAGTATGCTAACCTCCCTTTCACAGGCAGGAAGAAGACCCAATTAAGTTTAGACGGCAAGAAGCAGGGGTAAGATTAGAACTCAGATCTGCCTGACCCCAAAGGGCCTGCTGTGGATCACGAGATTGAGCGGGAAGGTCAACACATTTGCTGAGATATTGCGCTTGGCTCTTTACAAGCCCTAACTTAGCTAATGGTCTCAGTAGCAACGCACAGAGATCAAAGAATCCAGGAAACATTCGAAGCCAGTAAACACTATTGCTGGGGCCAGAAACCCTTCACCAACTCATATAGGTGCTCACGGTCTGGGAGGGCAAGTCTACAGGGAACACTGCTGTTACACAGGGAACACTATAAATATGATTTGAACGATTTTTATGGAACTGGCTGCTCTTTCACCCAGGCTCAATTTCCAGCACCCACATGGTGGCTCACAACTGTAACTCCAGTCCTAGGGAATCCAACACCCTCTTCTGGCCTCGAAGGGCACTGTGGGCATGTGGTGCATACATGAGATAAAAATAGATAAAATCTCAAAAAATATTTTTAAAATATTTTCACATGCATATACAGCTGTTCCCAGCCTTATTTCCTATTATTGCTCTAATGAATCCAACATTTTGGATCATACCCAATGATTACATATTTTTAGACAGACACTAAGTATTATGAAAAAAACTTTTGAAAATGGTCCATGTATACTTACCTCTCCATGCTTGAGATGTTCTTCAGGTGAAAAATCAAATATTTCTTTGGATAACAGAATAGCTTTGATTTTCGCAATCTTTTTCTCCATTGATTTTACTTCAGACTCGATTGCAACCACATCCTAGAAGTTTAGAAACAAGACACACTCATGTACTACATGCTGTACATTAACAATCTGCAACATATAATAATACATTGTTATTAATTCTATTCTTGTACTTAACCAAAAGGTGTTTACCACTTACAGCACTTAAAAACTAATAGATGATTGCATGGCTTTTAATAAATAAAAATGTTAGTTAGCTGGACAGTGGTGGCGCATGCTTTTAAACTCAGCACCTGGGAGGCAGAGGCAGGCAGATCTCTGAGAATTCGAAGCCAGCCTGATCTACAAATCAAGTTCTAAGACAGCCAGGGCTGTTACACAGAGAAACCTTGTCTTGAAAAACAAAGCAAGAAAAGTTAGTCTACACTGCACTAGAAAGCACTGGGAAGTCAAGATATTCATAGGGCCAAGTTTCAGTTACTCATGAGAACAAAGGTTGGCATGTTTCCAAATAAAATTCTAAAATAAACTAACTCTCAGTTATCTACAAACTCTTTAAATTTATCTTTGGAATGTGTTATATGTAAACACAAGTGAGTCTGGCATTTTAGAAATTCCCATCACTTTAAGTTAAAAAAGAAACGACAAAGTCACCCTTAAGAAACTGACAAGGAGCTGGAAAACCCCAAGGTTTTCACCCCCTAATGAGCTCCTGCCAAGCAGAACGCTGCTGAGTGATGTCATGACCTACTCAGATTAAGTTCAACACTAGATCTCTTGTCTAATGGTTAATTCTCTCAGTGTCAATGTCCATAACTGGGCCAAGAATCTTAAAGTGAAATGCTAGGGAAAAAAAAGTTGAAATATGTGAGGAAAACCCACACATTGAAGCGCACTGAGTAACCAACCGAGAGCTCGCCATTGAACCGAGAGCTCGCCATTGAGCCGAGAGCTTGCATTGAGCCTAGAGTTCACGATACAACACAATAATACAATGACAAGGGAGGTTTTAAAAACAGTGTAGAAAGGTTGAAGGCTTCAAATAATAGCAGTTTGGAGTTAATACTATAAAAAAAAAATCTTAATGAGTCTGAGTAACGGCAGTAACTATTTATAGGAACATATCTAAATTATGATAACTCAGATTATATTAAAATTTATTTTTTTTCACTTTTTTTGGTTGTTTTTTTCGAGACAGGGTTTCTCTGTGTAGCTTTGCGCCTGTCCTGGAACTCACTCTGTAGCCCAGGCTGGCCTCGAACTCACAGAGATCTGCCTGGCTCTGCCTCCCAAGTGCTGGGATTAAAGGCAGGCGCCACCACCACCTGGCTATTTTTTTCACTATTTAAGAAGCTATGTCAAACTATAGAATGCATCTTAAAGTCATTCCAGCAAAAATCACAGAGGCATGCTACCACTTTGGAAAAGCTTCATTCAGCAACCAAGAACTGACCCCTGGGACTGGGTCAGAGAGTGAATTAGAATAGCAAGCTTATTTATCAGGATTCATGTTGGAGCTGGACCACTTCCAGGTGAAGGATGGGGACATGCATCTTGCTGTAGTTGTACAAAGTAAAATATAATCTAAAAAATAACATCAATTAAAAATATATCTGCCTAGTGTGCTTTCATAGGATTTGGGGGGGCGATTCGTGCCCTAACGTGCCAAGTGAGCTGTCCACAGGAAACAGGAACCCACGTCTTTGCAGTCACTTACGTCGGCCACCTGCTGGATGTATGGAAGAGCCTCCACTATCTGCTGCTGCAAAGCAGCCACCTGGCCACTTAACTCTTGGATGGACTGGATTAAGTCATCTGTTTCAAAAATGGCTGACAGGTCTTCTAGATCCGTGAAGACTGAATGTAGAAGGCTGTACCTCTGCTCGCCATCTTCCAGAGCCATCTAGATAAACAAGGAGAAGAGGGAGAAACACCAAGATGATGAAACGAATCCATCTAGTTTAGATCCAGGAAAGAGCAAACTTTGTCTCAAAAGTTCCAGGTCCTGGTCACTTCTGTGTTCAGAATGAAACCAATGAGCGCTCTACTGTCAATGGCGGTTGACTTGAGCATCTGCTGGCAGACTCCGTCAGATAATAAACGCTGGTTGTCTGAAGTGTCCACGTTTTCCTGTAACTTGCTACACAACAGCGAACACACAGAAGCAACCCAAGTATCTGTTAGCTGGCGGATGAATAAACATGTGCTTCCATAACTGGAACAGTACCCAGCCATGGAAAGAATGAACTACGCATGGCTGTAATAACGGGGTGAACCGCAGGTGCATTATGCTAAGTGAACGTGCAATAAAAATAAACAAAACATTGGACGCCTTTAATCCCAACACTCGGGAGGCAGAGGCAAAATCTCAGTTTGAGGCCAGCCTGGTCTACAGATCGAGTTCTAGGGCTACACAGAGAATCCCTGTCTCGAAAAACAAAAACAAAACAAAGAAAAAAAAATGAGTAAGAGACTTGCTATGTAGCTTAGTCTGGCCTTGAATTTTTGATTCGCCAAGCTATCCTTCTAACCACAGACTTTACAGTGGATTGGTACTATGCCCAGAAAAACTGTCTCGTGTTTAGTGGAGCGTGCTGACAGTCATTTAAATAAATTTTAAAAGGAAAGGAGACGGAGACCCCGTGGGAGCGGGGGGCACTAAGATGACAGAGAAGAAAATGAAAAAAAAAATACAGGTATGGTAGCTCATGCCTTATCCTTAGTACTTGGGAGGTGGAGGCAAGAGGGTCAGGAGTTCAAGGCCAACTTGAGCTACATGAGACCTTGCCTTAAAAAGCAAAAACAAAACAACCTAAACCAAAGAACAAGCAATCCGGAGAGCCTGAAAGGAGTATCTTAGTAAGTATTTATTTTCATTGTGTGTGTGTGTATCCATGTGGGAAGGAGCACACACAGGCTATAGCATGTGGGTGGGGGTCAGATGACCACTGGCAGGAGGTGGTTCCCTTCTTGAACTGTATGGGTCTCAGGGATTGAATTCAAGTCATCAGGCTCAGCTAGCAGAGCACGATTACCCGAAGAGCCATCTTGTAGGGCCAGGACAGCTACTTTAATTCTGAGGACAAAATGGGATTTTCACACAGGACTAGTTCTTCAGTACTTATTCCCCATTTGAGGATTCGCTAGGATCCACTGGGTGGGAAACCACCCGTGCATTCCTGTGTCTTACTTCCTCTGCTCAGTCCAGCCATTTAGAACCTTCCAGAAAAGTCTGATAAACTTGTTCCCACTCAGACATTTATATCAACACGAGCGAGCAGACACCTCCTTTCTCCCGAGCTCATCATGTCTTTCTTTAACTCATAAAAGGCATTTGGCACACACACACACGGTGCACTCAAATACACGCTGGCAAAATATACACACAAAAGTAAACTACATCTTTCATAAAAGGTGAAACATAAAATTGATTAAAAATAGAAAAATGATATGCTCTAGGGATGTGGAGAATCAACCCAAAGTGTGTGTGGGGAGTGAGGGACAAAGGAAGTCACAGGTAAGAAGAAAAGAAATAAGTGGGTTAAAATGCCATCTCTTGAGAGCTGGTCCCATAGGACAAAAGTGTGCCACCAAATCTCGACTGTCAGGGAGGTGAACTCAGCTACTCCCAGGAACACTGTGCTATCTTAAACATATAAAGGATTTAGACCATCTTTTGAGGTCTGGTTGCTATAGAAACTGTTATGAAACGATTCCTTAGTGACTCTTTCTCAGGACCTAATAGTGAGAGAGGGGAAAAAAAAAATCCACCTTTACAATCAGCCCAATCAGTTCCGGGCACTGGACAGTCCCTGGCAGCCATGGCCCCGAGAAGGAAACACTCTCATTGGCTCTGCCTCTCGGACAGGCACAAAGAACCTGAGGGATACCCAGGAGGGCAGGGTCTTCCGGAGCCTGGCACGTCAGGCCTGACTTCCATTTCTACCGCCAAGTAACTGATTATTAAAACCTAGCTGCTTACACCAAACACATTTACATGGTATGTTCCAGAGCTTGGGACTCTCGTAGGTGGGCCTCTGCTAACAGAGCCAGGAGGCTGCTGCAGCTGAGAGGTCCTTCCTGAGGAGAGGTTGTCAGTGGTGGCTGGGGGGCAGGAATGTCACTTCTTCACTGGTGTAGCCCTCCATAAGCTGCCCACGCTCCCGTATATACCCCACATACCCATGCTGGGTTTTTTTTTTAAAAAGACATATAGGAAGGGGGTTGTTGGAAAGAAGAAGGGGTTCAAAGGAAGAGGGAACGGTATGAAAAAGGGTAGTGAAGGTGAAAATGACCCAAATCATTATATACATGCCTGTATAAAATTGTCAAAGAATAAATAAAAATAAGGCCGTCCACATGGGGCCTTGTATGTAGTTCAGAGGGCAGAATGGTTGCCCCGCCTATATGAAGCCCTGGGGTTAATCTCAGCATCGCATAAGACCGGGTGGCACATGTCAGTAATTTCAGCACAGGGAAAGCAGAGGCAAAAGGATCAGAAGTTCAAGGTCAACCTTGAACACATGGCAAGTTCTAGGTTAAGCTAGGACACAGAAGACCACCTCTCACAGGTTTTCTTCCAGATAGATTCATTTAAGCTGCTGACAGAATTCAGTTTCAGGACACAGAGTAGATGTTCGCTAGAGGCTGCTCTCAACTTCTAGAAGCTATTCTGGAGACCTGCTCCCATAATCCTCTCAATATGGTGGCTTTTTTCTTCAAGACTACTTGGAATCCTTGAAGTCAAGTGTTGTGACTGATGGTGTATGTATTCATAAGAACAACCCTCACATTACCTCAGCCATATGGCTTGTGGTTTGAATGAAAGTGGCCCCCATAGAGTCATCGGAGTGGCACTATTATGAGGTGTGACCTTGTTGGAGTAGGTGTGGCCTTGTTAGAGGAAGTGTGTCACTGGGCGTGGGCTTTGTGATTTCAAATGCTCAAGCCAGGTTCATTGTCTCTTCCTGCTGCCTACAGATCCAGATGTACAACTCTCGGCTCCTTCTCCAGCATTGTGTCTGCCTGCATGCCGCCATGCTTCCCAACATGATGATAATGGACTAAACCTCTGAACTGAACAATTATCTGTTTTCCTTTATAAGAGTTGCCATGGTCATGGTGTCTCTTCACAGCAATAGAAACCCTAAGACCAGAATAGTTGGGTACTGCTGTGGCAGACCTGAACACGTTTTGGGGAGGATTGTGGGAGACTTTTCAGTATTGAGAGCTCAGTGGGCTGTTTTGTGGGCACGTTGAAGATAAGAATGTTGAGAGCAGTGCAGAAGATGGATGTCTGGCTTGTAAAATTTCAAAGGGAAGCAGACTCTACTGGGCCATTTGTGTGAAGACTCTGTGGTGTCTGGTCAGCTGGGGCTGAAGAATCAGCTGTGATAAACAAGAGACCAGAACCACTAAAGCAAAACCTTTGTCTTCCTGGGATGATGGATGTTGGTCAGTTGGAGCTGCAAAATTAGCAGTGATTAGGAAGAGACCAGCATTTCCTCAAAGAAATTGGTGGTGGGGGGATATTCTTACCATTTTAAGTTACTATCTGAAATCTTTCCAAATTTGATTAATTGCAAGAATTTCTGCCATGATGAAACCCATTACTATATACAACACCCTCCAAAAAAAAAAAAAAGTAAAAGTGAGTGTGATTTCTGTAAAACTTTTGTTCTGAAATAAACACTGTTCTCCTAAAAATAATAATACTAATACTAATAAGAGACCAGCAATCTCTGAATTCAAGGCCAGCCTGGTTTATGAGTGAGCTCCAGAACAGCCAGAGCTACACAGAGAAACAGAGAAGGAAGAAGAGGAGGAGGAGACCAGCATCACTGAGGTGAAATCTTCTGGGAAGTGTTTCCTGAGAAACTGTGTTCCAGAGGCAGCCAAGGCTGTACCTCATGCTGCCAGCTGGATTGGTAATGTGTAAGAGTCACCTAGGCAGTATTGTTTTTGAAGGCATGAAGGAGTCATGGATAGCAGCTGAGGCTTAGCCCTGTGAGAGACCAGAAGAAGCCATTGGTAAAGGTTCAGATTCAGTAGCAGCTGAAGGCCCAGGATTGAAGGGGTCAGGTCATGAAGAGAAGTTGAGGCTTGGCACCATGAAGAGAACCCAGGAGAGGCTGTTGGTGAAAGCGCAGCCCAGTTATAGCAGGAGATCCCAGCATTTGGAGATGCCAGTACCGTGGGAGGGCCACCAAGAACAGCAGCGGTGGGGAGTGAAGCCTGCCCCAGCAGTGTGTGCTGCAGAGGGTGGAGCCGGAGAAGGGACATAGGCTCTTTGGAGGAACCCAGAAGATTGCTGAGTGGATCCCAGATACTGGACATTGCTTTGATCTGGCTGTGACTGTGCCCTGGAATTCCCTCTTGAAGTAAGAAACTATTTAATTTATTTTTTATTTTATAGTATCCACAGTTGAAAGACTGAATTTTTATAGAGATTCTGGGGTTTAAAAGAAATTTTGGATTTTTATTGAATTTGAAAGTGTTTGAACTTGGCAAGACTGGGAATTTTTGTTTGTAAAATATTTTATATTGTGGTGTTATTAATGTGTGATCTTGGGACAAGAAAGGGAAGGTTGTGGCTTATCAATGACGTGTTTGTATCAAGTTGAGAATCGGTCAATTGTGCTGATGTGGGGAAGGCCCCAGAGGTCCTACCTGGAGGGCGTTGGCGCGGTGGCTCAGGGTCTTTGAAGAGTCATAGCAGGCAGGATTGGCTAGCGCACGGCTGGTCTTCTCTATCCACGCCTCTGTACTTTTCAGAAGATCGCTATATTCCTCCATCTTGATTGTGGCCTGGGGAAGAACACGGGAAGCAAGCTTGCTGGAGGCCAGGTACTGGGCCGGACTGATCTCTAAGTGGGGAGCTAATGTTGGTCAGTGGCATGCCAGGCCTTTTGGTTCTTTTTCATGGCTGAGGACACAGGCCCATCTGCTCCAGGTGAAGAACTTTCCAACTTGTCCACGACAGGTAGCAAGGGTTTGAGGAGTTCCCGTCAGGCCTCGGCAGAGGTTCCCAGTCAGTGCTGCAGTCAGCCCAGCCCTATTTCTGCCTCATTCTCAACACAGGAATTGTACTTTCTCCTCGAGTTCAGGACCTGGCCCTGTCCTATCCCATTTCAGGATCCTGTCCTAACAGGATCACACTTGGAACTCACCAAACACAGCCACTCTTCAGAAGAGAGTAGAAAAGGACTTTGTTCCCAAATGGCACCTTTCTGACTACAGGCTCCCTCCCCCAGCTCTGGAGACAGCATGCCCTACATGCCCATTCTCGGGTCTTCATTTACTTCGGGAAACACAACTGCCTGGACTCCTGCTGTGGTCTCACTATGGCACCTAGGGAAGGGGAGGAAGGATGGCCACGACACTGCTGGCCGCCTCTGAATGTCACCCTTTGTTTGACTTTGTGGAACCACCAAGCCACGCGGCTATAGGGTTTCATGGCTGTACCTTGTTGAGCTGTGAGGTTCTGGATTCTGCTCTCTGGGACACTTGCTGGTGTCGCTGGAAAGGAGCCATCAAGTTATCCATCCACTCTTGAGCCTGTCCTGGGTCCTGCTCAACAAAGTCCTGAACTTCGGAGTCCAGCTCGTTTAGCTTGGAGTGCCAGAGGTCAAGTTCATCCCATATTTTCTGGAGATGGAAATGTTAAGTTAATGTAAATGAAGACGCCATGGGGGTAATGACTAGTTTGCACATGGCACTCACTTGCATGTGGCAATGCTAAAAGACAACATCATTTGCACACTTGTTCATTCACACCCAGCAACCAGATGTCTAAACTGGGAATCACTTTCAAATTCTAGCCATATTCACTTCAGTACAAGTGAGCTATTGCCGGACAGGAAAACCTGGAGGGTAAACAAGGATGATTAATAGTAGACAAGGTTCAGATAGCCCTAAACGTACAAAAGCCAGGAGGTCCACAGTAGGTGTTAAAAGGGCCATTTAAGCAGGTGTGATGATGCATTCCTTTAGTCTCGGCTCTCAGGAATTTGCCGGGTGGAGGTGATTGATGCACACCTTTAATCCCAGCACTCGGGAGGCAGAGTCAGGCGGATCTCTGTGAGTTCAAGGCCAGCCTGGTCTACAGAGTGAGATCCAGGACAGGCACCAAAACTACACAGAGAAACCCTGTCTCGAAAAACCTAAGAGCAGGAATTTGAGATCAGCCTGGAAGAATGTGAGAAGTCCATCTCCCAAAACAAATGAAAATAAAAATAGAAAGGCGCATTTAGACTTTTCTCTGTGTGTATACATGTACAGGCCACATACATACATGGGTTCAGAAGTCAACTTCAAATGCAAAAATAAAATGGGCAACAATGTCTATTGCCTAGGAATTGGCGTAGTGTTTGAAAATTCTCACCATGCGTTAGCTTTTGACAACTGTTTTTGACTCAAGAAACTAATAGGTTGGATTCAAATCTGAACTTATGTGGGCAGAGGGAGATTTCAAGGGTAAAATTTTCCAATCATACCTAATACTTGTATAATTAACAAGCTTGGGGAAACAAAACCTGACTTGCTAGGTCCCGGTTCCTCTGCTTAAGACTGTGTGTAACAATGACCTATAGTCTCACCCCTATTACATTAGAGGGCTTCCTAAAAGTGTACATGGCAATATGAACTCACAGACAGGTGTTTACCTGGGATCTGGATGTAGAACAATGCTCATCTGCACTTTTACCTAAAACTTTATTTCCTAAGCAATTTCACAAGGGAAATCGGTTTGGAGTTTTTCTTTTCTTATGGAACCTTGGCAATCTATAGAAAAACTGGTACTATTTCTCAGACCCAAGTGATTTGTATGTCAATCTTCCCACAGTAAGATCCTCACTGTCCCTTTTATTTGCGGGAATGCTACTTCTCAGTCAGAGGCTGCCGGGGGCCAGGGCAAGGGCCTGTATGTCAAAAACTGAGAATAATGCTTGCATGCACCTGACCTTGCATGCCTGTGTCCTGGCCTCTCATCACTGATTCCCCAGTGATCTGGTTTAGGTATTCATCCATTTATTTATTCATTTTTAAAAATTTATTTATTTATGTACTGATACAGGACCTCAGCCCATGCTAGCCTCAAACTCCCTGTGTAGCCAGGGATGACCTTGATCCCTGCTTCCGCCATCTAAGTCCTCTGATTACTGGCAATGTGCCACCATGCCCTGTTTTATGCTGGGCTGGGGGCATAACCCCAGGGCTTTGTGTGTGCTACGCGAGCTCTCAACCAACTGAGCTAATAATTATCTTTAGGTCTGGTGCAGGTTCTTGGAGCTTCAGGTCTATCCCAGGAGCTCATCTGGGGCTGACTGAGTGATTTGCGTCTGGGATGTGGGTACCGGGACAAGACAGAATACCACACGCTGAAGCCACTTCAAGGAGCACATTACCTTTTGAATTTCGTGAGCGTCCTCAATGTTTTTGCTCTTCTGTTGCAACATTTTTTCAATGCCATGAAGCCCGTTGTTAATTTCCTCTATTTTCCTCCTCATGACACACGATGGTGAATGCGTCGAGATTTCACTGGTTATCTGTGGCAAGGGAGAAAGTCGCAGTTGGTGTGCAGACAGCCTTGGCTCTCCAGTCTCAGGTTCAAACATCAAAAATATTACTCATTCTGTTGACTTGTAAAATATTTTCACGTGGGGGAGGTACCTCCAAACCATACTGTTAATGTATTAGTGACAGGGTAGATAAATGTCAGCTATGCTTTCTGACCTTTTGAATATAATGTTTATCTGGCTAAATAAAATTTATGTTACATTGGGAAGAGTTACTGAGGGGGCTCTTTAAAGCATTATATGATAGGAAAAGATTTCTACAGAAGGCAGCTTCCTCAGACACTCGGAACTTTGTAAGAAAATTGTCTGCCTAGCTCTGTGTTCAGTAAGACCAACTTTACTCTTAGGCCGATTTAAAACAAATGTAATCTCCACTTTCCCACACAGTTAGGCAAAACCTCCTCTAAGTAACCATGTCTGAAGGATGGGGAGCCCCGTTTTTCTCTACGCTGTTTCTAGTGTGTGTTCCTAGCAACCAGAACTCCAGCTGCTGAGCCCAACAATTTTTTTTTTTAATCTAAATGATTTTCTTAAGAAAATAACTTGTGGCAGGAAAGATTAGGAGTATTAAGTATATTGTTTTCCCAAAGGCTGGATCAGTGTTTTCTTGTTTTTTTAAGCTACTGTTGATAAGTAACCAAAAAATATCCACATAATACTGTACACACTAGCTGAGGCAAAAATACCCCAGCGCAGATAAGGATGCCTTTGTAGACGCTGAAACCTGGGCTAAGGGCTGACTCAACACCAAGACCACACATCAAGGTGTTGGCGGAACTTGACCCTAGAAGCCCCCAGTTCCCAGACTCCCTGTGGCAAGCTTGAGTCTCAGAGGGCTGGTGATATCTTCATATCATATTTTTATTCATAGACCATGTACTATAATAAAGATGGTTGTAAAACTATCAATTTAATATTTTTAGCTTTATTTTATTTTACGTATATGAATATTTTGCCTCAGATATGTATGTATACCATTTGTGTGCCTGGTGCCTGAGGAAGCCAGAAGAGGGCGTCAGATCCCCTGGAACTGGAGTTAAAGATGGTTGTGAGTCACCATGTAGACCACCCTAGGAAATGAACCAGGGTCCTCTGCAAGAGCAACAAGTGCTCTTAACCACGGAGCCATCTCTTTGGCCCCTCAACTGTAACTTTAATCCTGTATTAATTTTTTTTTTTCTGGTTGCATATGTAACACAGTACCAAACAAATGAAGTCATCCAATACAGGCTCTCTTGGTCGAAAGGCATACTGCCATTTGGGGACACCAGGCACGATTATGATCAGGGGTAAGCAGCCATCTGAGTGACACACATGATACTGTCTGCAGTGTGGCCTGGACCCTTTAATTTCCTTGAGACACATGACACAGTAAAAATCGGTTCCATTCATCACAGACATACAAGTTCGTAATGGAGAACCTCACTCTTAAACATAAAAAACTGTTTTTTATTAACTTACTTTGTAGGGGTTTATAAAATTTTATATAAAGTCACAAAAGTAACCCTGAGTTTCTCTCAAAATATTTGGTAGTCTATTAAAACAGATAATAACAATCCTTGAGAAAAGTCCTAATAGGTTACTGTGTGTTAAATCAAAATATCTGTTCTCATATATCAGGAGACTGTATAATTATATACAGATTACATGTTCTAAGAAATCTGCCATAGAAGTTAATGACATGGCCGGTGGTGGTGGTGGTGGCGGCGGCGGCGGTGGTGGCGGCACACGCCTTTAATCCCAGCACTCGGGAGGCAGAGTCAGGCGGATCTCTGTGAGTTCGAGGCCAGCCTGGTCTACAGAGCAAGATCCAGGACAGGCACCAAAACTACACAGAGGAATCCTGTCTCAAAAAAAACCTCAAAAAAAAAAAAAAAGAGTTAATGACACATGCTAGCATCTGAGGGGTGTGTTGTTTCATTTGTTTGTTTTATTTGAGATAATGTTTCACCCTGTAACCCCAGTTGGCCCCCAGTGCATGGCAATCCCCTGCCTTAGCCTGTGATGTGCTGGGATTACGGGAGTGAGTCATCATAACTAACATTAGTGTCTGAGTTTGAAATCTGTTTTCTGTATGTATCCCCATTCTATAAGAAAACCTATATAGCTCTATAGACCTATATGGTTGGCTGTGTACAGTACGACCAACTTTATTCTAAGGCCAATGTAAACACAAAAATCGTCTCCACCTCCTACCGTCCAGGCAAAACAACCTCCTCCAAGTAGCTACTTTTTAAGAATAGAGAGCCTAGTTTTTATTTGTGCTGTTTCTAGCGGTAGGTCTGTTTTAGTTATCAAGTTATAGGCATCCTCAGCTTAAAAACAAAACATAAAACTCTCCTTGGGGACACTGGACCAAACACAATTTTGTTCTGCTGGTCTAAGCTGCCTAATAAAACTGTCTTGCTGAGCGCCCACGTTTCCAGCACAATGGGACAACTCACAGCCTCTCTTCAGACCTGGACTCTGAGGCAAAAAGCTTTGCCCAGGATGCTTTGTGAGAATTCCGTCGACATCACCATTAAACAGACACCACATGTCGAATGCTATTTTGAGTAAGCAATGAAATCCGTATTCCCACTGCCCTTGGCTGTTCTCTCAAGACGTTTTTGGGGAATACTTTTACAGCAAAACATTATACATGTCCTCATTTTTAAAAGATTTTTAGAATAAATAATAATTTAAAACCATAATAATAATGATAATAATAATAAGCCAAGTAAAAGATAACACAAACTATTAAAATAGAAGCATCTAAGACAACTGGTTGGAAATAAAGATGGTCTGAAATTCTGTTATCTATGCAATTTACTTCAAGCACTTTTATCTCACTATTCAATACATGAGCTCCATAAAACCAGTCAGAGCAGCGACCAGGAAAATGACAAGCGACATCAAAGGGTATCCTTATTGCCATCCATGCAACCCATCAACAACAGCACCACCCACACAGCACCATCACCTTCTCATCTGCATCTTCCAGAACCTTCTTGCATTCTTCCGCCCGGGATTCGATCTCCGCGGGGACTATGCTGTACATTTCTGAATACTTGATGCGTAATTTTTCCATGACCTTCTCCAAAGTCAGCTTGCCTTTCTGAAGAACGCTTCGCAGCTCCTACAACCATCAACAGACTCTCAGTACTTACAGGACCTGGGAAAAAGTCTAGCCGTTAAAAAAAAAAAAAAAAAAGCAAAAAAAGCGAATGCAGCTTTCCAGGGGTCCTCTCGACTTAAATAAGCCAACTTTACATGACAAAACCTTCCTATTGATACCAGCAGATTAAGCCCCAGGGCTTAGTCAGATGATGCTTTCTAATTTGTAAGAATTGAACTTGATCGCCCTTCGTGGTGTCAGACTATTGTGGCAGAGAGGCGAGGCGACAGCCTTAGCTTCTCCAGCACCTCTAGGATCGACTGCGTCTCAGTTGCTACCAGTTGGCTAAAAAGCCACAAGCGGCCAGAAGTTTCAAAGCAGACTTTTCCGTGTTGCTATTAACTTGTTGCTATTTCTACTTCTTCCTACAGTATCATCATAATGAGTCAAGGCCACTGGGAGCCCCCGTGCTTGAAGCGAAAGTGTCTGTTTCATGTAATTAGACGGCCAGGCAGAGCCCCAGTCCTTTCAAAAGGGAGGGTTCCAGTTCCTGGTAAAGAATGTAGGTTTCAGGAGATAAAAGCGTTGTGAACAAATGGCCCATTGCTTGTGGCCTAGAAACAGAATCTGACCTGCGTTCTCCCGCAGTAATTATAAAGGAGAAACTCATCTGTTTGGGAAAGTTTCCCAAAGATCGAATGGAAAACTACTTATTGACTTCCCTGGGCTTTTGTGTGTCCTTTAGCTCTAGTGACTGTTGAGCGGCACTCAGAGTCCCAGCCCCAAGGCGTAGTCCCCACTCTAAACCTGTGAAGTTAGACCCTGCTCTGTGTAGCCATCCTCAGCTGACTGACGACAGGCCTGGAGAAGGAAAGGACGATGTGGTGAGGCCACTGGTGGGGCGGGGCTGCATCCTGTTCTTTCTATCCCAGCCGGACCTGTCTTAGTTCACAGCTACACACAGAGACGATTGCTTCTCCACAAAGAACACTTTTGAGGGTAACAGTGGGTTTCCCTTTTCAACGCAGATAACCAAGGGCTCTGTGGTTTCCAAGAGCATGAGACTTTTGCATAAAGTTCCCAGAGTCAGGGCTGGGGAGACTGTTGCGTGGTTATGAGCACTGGTTGCTCTTAGGTTCAGTTTCCCGCACCTATAGGGCGGCTCACAGCCAAATGCGACTCTGGTTCCAGGAGCTCCAACAGTCTCTTCTGGCCTCCTCAGGCAAGCACACACACATACACATAAAAAAGTAAAGAGGGGCTGAGAGAAGGCTCGATGGTTAGGAGCACTTATTCCTCTTGCAGAGGACCCAGGTTTGGTTCCTAGCACCCATATGGTGGCTCACAAGCATCCATTACTCCAGTTCCAGGGCATCCAACACCCTCTTCTAACAGCCACAGGCACCAGGCACCAGGCACGCATGTGGTGCACATACACACATTTAGGCAAACCACTTATATACATAAAATATTAAAATAAGTAAAACTTAAAAATTTTAAAATTTAAATCTTTTAAAACTAAAATTTTTTAAGTTCCCCAAGTCATTTTTGGACTAAAAATAGGATGAGAGGTCACTTTGAAGAAATCAACTCTCAAAGTGACCCTCAGGGTAGACACAGCGCTGAGCTGAGACACCATGTCCAAACAAAAGAAACAGTCTAGCGTATTCCTCATATGTGGGCCAAGGTCTCTGATCACCAAACATACTTGAAATATGGTTAAAAAATAGGGCTACAGAGTTCAGAGTGGCCTGTGTCCCAGTGTGTGCCTCCTTTCCACTTCCTGTTCCAACCATGTTCATCCTGCCCTGACTGCACAGTGTGCCCCAACCTCCCTGTCTCTCTGATACTGCTCCAGCTTTAGCTACTGGGTTATCTCTGCCCAGGACTTGAAAGAAGACTGTGGACCAGTTTCAGCCACTTACATTCATTCTTTCCTTGCTTACCTCCAGCTGTTCTGCCCTTTCTGGATGGCCTTCCAATGCCAAGTCTTGGAATGAAGTTGAGATCTGTTCGAACGAATGCTTCACATCAGTTAATTCCTTTACGAAAGAATGCCGTGCCTGGATTTCAGTCTGGACCAAGTCCTTATTCTTTTGAGCTGCCTGAAGAAGCCTGGAATAAAGCATCAGAATAGAACTCTCTAAAGAATTCACCAAAGATCATTTTCCTCCCTAGGAGAAAAGTACCAGTTTTTATTGATTAATATACCAATTGTCAAACACACATCAAATACAGCCAATCAACTGCTGTAATTGACAAATTCCCCAAAACTTTTGTCCCTAAGTGTCCTCTCTGCATATTCCAACTACCATCTCTAGCTTCTCTGTCCCATGGGGTTCCAGATCCCAAAGGAAGGTGGGCTCTTTAGAACAGACATCCTTCACCAATTCATTTCTCTTCAGCTGACCCATTTCCCAAAGAAGCAATTGTGTGTGTGTGTGTGTGTGT